>APFE031176787.1:0-26144 GCA_000404065.3 Pinus taeda
GGGGGCTGCCACCCCCCCTGTGATCCCCCCCGCTGCACAATCGGCACAACGAAGGGGGGGCTCCAGCCCCCCTCTAACCCCCCGGTTCACTACGTAGGTTAGTCGTGGAAAGAATATAACACAACCCAACATCATGTCACATCTTTCTAGAGTTGATAGATATCAACCCACTATCATGATATTCCTTTACATTATTCTGATCAAAGGTGTCCTACCACTTGCACATAATAATAACACATTGGAATGAACAAAAGTGCACTTGAATGATCTTTTGTATCTTTCAATCATAACCTAATGTCCCCTGCATTAGGTTTTGATCGCGGTGGCTAACATGGCTAGATTAGTCAAACTTGAATTCCACTCCAAAGTCTTATTTCATGCATCCATTATCGACATCTTCTATGCAGAATTGATGTCTGTATGCCCACATAGATGGGAACAATTACACCTATAAAACAGTGGAAAAATCACAATGTCATGCATCTAATAACCCAAACATAATTAAAAATATAAAACATATATAGATATTACAATTCAAAAGTGCAATATGAACTTTAAAATGTACAAAAAGAGATTATAATTATTGATTTTATGCACCCAATCTCTATGTTTAACACATCCTCTTCAGAACGTGGGTAACAACTAGATGCACCGTATTTCTCTCTGACTTGATCAAAAACCAAATTGTTAGGGCATGCCATTGGCATATTTCATTTTAAATAATCAAGATAAGGCACACTTCTACCATTAAAGTGTTTAAATTCTTTCCTGTCACTATCCCATTTCCTCCTCTTTTGCTTGTACAATGCGACCAATGATTATGTCGCTTCCATACTATAAAGAATGAATTTGTTGATAGATTCAATTTCTAGATTCGCTTATAAAATCAAACTAACATATATAGTACATATGAGATTAAAATATGCATTAATATGAAGTTTAGTGTGAATAGTTATTGTGTAGAAATTTGAAAAATGAAAAACCACTCACTCTTTATCTTGCGCCTCTTTCCATTCATTTCGAGAAGCTCCCCCATCTTCATCCCTTTTGCTGTCCCAAATTTTTGCACTCGCTGTGTTGTTGATATGCTTGATGCATTCACTGGCATAATAGAAATACTCATACGTACACCCCTATGCCATAGAACCCTCAGGTTCCTTTGTCAAACAAAACCTTTCAATTTCTTCATGTTCTTCTCTATGAAGAACATCCAATGAAAATAAACCATCCCAATTAAATTAACCTCATCTACTAGGTGAATTATAAGATGAACCTGCAAGTCCATGAAACTTTTCGGTAGTTCCTTCTCAAACATACAAAATATCTCACCTATATCTTGATGCCACCATGGAATGCTATCCATATGAATATCCTTTGATGTGATCCAAAATACAAATGAAAATAATTTAGAAATGATAGGTCATAGGTCTTGGGGGAAGTCATGGTTCACACACCCATGCATGAGTAGAGGATAATGACATCTAAATAATCCCATTGCATAATTATTAAAAAATAGAAAATTCATATTTTTGACATACGTACTCTTAGAAGGTTCAAATGGTCATGCAATTTCAACCCTGAGAAATGGTCTTCCATAGTGCAGCAATGCCATAGTGAAGACCCATATAAAGAAGGCACCCTCACACTCATTATAACTTCCTTTGCCAAAGAAATATTACCTTTCGTCAAAATCCATGGGACATCACCTTCCTTGAAATAAAAAGAGGGACCAACCTCTCCTCTAGTTTCTTGTCTTGGCCAATGTTTCTTTTTAGTTTTTGAAGAAATAATGTCTCTTCTAACAGCCAATGTGTCAATTTATTTCGATGATATGTTCATCCATAAATAAGATAAAACATATTTAAATATATGCATGGGATCTAGTAAGTGCGAAATCTTAAGATGCTCCCAATATGGGAGCTCATAAAAGATAAATTGCCTTTTCATCCCAATGGGAAATTTCTCGACATAGGTGTCGAAGAATTCTGGAACATCAAACATATACTCCCCATTTGAATTGAACATTTCTACAAACTCATTCTCATTCTCTCTCTCATAGGATTTAAGCCATTAAATTGGTTTCATTATTGCAAGTCTTTGGTTTCTTTGGTTTACCATTGAAAGCAGATGTTTCTCTTTTGTGAGGGTGTTATTCTAGGAATAATACCCTGAAGTAGTCATACACTGGCTTTCGTAGGTGGTCGGATTGCTTAGCCTTAAAAGAAGGGCCACAACATTTACATCCATGATACCCTTTTGTTACAAGACTTACGAAATTATTGCAGACATGTTAGTGAACATGAAGATTTGAACAACTAAAACAATTAAATTAAAATGCAAAATAATATTGTTACGTATATAAACAAATAAATAAAAGTGTAATTTATCAGAGAAAAATCTTAAGCCTAGATAATCATGTATGGTGTAAGAACATATGCCATACAATGTAAAACTCCTCTCTATTGTGATGGGTCTTGATACATCATACACATGTATGCCTTTCTATAATTCCTTCAATTTATCTACCAATGGTTGTAAGTAGACATATCTACCAGGGACTATAAGAGCCAACGCAAGATGTTCATTCTTCACGAAAAACCATGGGGGGAATATTTTTATTGATCACTACTACATGCCAAACATAATAGTTGGTGCTTTGGAGGGAATATGGGTTGATGCCATCTATGGATATGTTGATTCGTATACTTCGTACTTCATCCTTGAATTTTTTAGGCCATGTATCCTCTATATGCTTCATGACCATTGAATCTGTTGTGATTCACATAACTCCCGACTCAGTTCTATGTGAGGCATACCATCCCTACAACATAGCTAATTCTTTGCAACAAAAGAGCCTTTGAATCCTTTGGATTATAGCCATGTGCCTCAATATCTTATGAGAAGGACCATGTAATTTACCCGGTTTTTTTTTTTTTTTTTTTTTTTTTTTTTTTTTTACTATATCTTTCATGCCCAAATTTCAAATATATCTCTTTGTCTATATATTCTCCTCTATATAGAATAAAATCATTCGAACATGCATGATATGCTATGTACTCAACACCCAACATTTTCAATAACTGCTTTGCCTCTTCACAACTACTTTGCCTCTTCACAGCTACTTCAATCAACAATATGGAATTAGCTAGAATTTGAAGAATTGGCTATTTGATATATTGATATTTTTTCCCTACATTTGAGAAATACAATTTTGTGTGCATATTTAAAACTAATTTTGAGAACCATATAACCACAACATGAATTTCAATATAGCTTTCAAACCATTTTTCAAGAATAAGACGACTTTAAGTGGAAAAGGTATACTATGAACTACTGTAATTCATGTGGATGCGTCCTAAAGGACAATTTGAGATTAATATGCCATTTTATGTGAAAATAAAATTCTAGATAGATTTTAAACTTTACCGGTGCACTTATCAGAACAAATCGTACCAATGCATTTAAATAAAAACAATGCCGACGCATACTTGTTTTCAGGATTTTAACGAATTCTACAATTACAACAGTGATGCATTTAAATAGAAACTGCACCGTTGTGTTAAAATATTAATTGCACTGTTTCGAGATTTTGAAAAAAAAAAAGAATTGTACCATGTAGCTACATTGAAAAAATTTGGCGCCCTGACAATGTTGTTGTGTTTTTCTTGTAAACTCATTGGTTCTCTTTACTATTGAATACACCGATGTTTAGATAAAGTGAAAAAAAAAACACGATTTTTTTTGTTTTGTTTTTGTTTTTTTTTTGTATAAATTCAAAAACAAGTGGAAATTGGTTTTTCAAACTCTAATTTCATAAAGTCTTTTAAACAGTAAAATTTTATTCACTATTTCATTATTTTTTCAAAAAATCCAATGGAGTGATTTGCAAGAGTTACATACCACAAGCACTCTGTGGCAACATAATACTTTGGAGCAACATAACTATTCAGAAGATATTTTAGAGCAGCATAACTATTTAAAAGCTCATAGGTTGAAAGATATGGTGATTCACTCAAAACCTTACGTGGTAAAATTTGTAAATTCTATTGTTTATTTTACCAATAATTTTTTTAACAATTTCTATTAGGGTTTAATTAAAAGACAGATCATTTCCAAGAGATACATACTGGGAGCACTATGAAGCAGCGAAATATTTTGGAACTGTAGAAATATCAAAATTTGAAAGCTATGGTGATTCACTCAAAAACCTGCATAGATTTTTTTTCATTTTATTTTTTATTTATTTTATTTTATTTTATTTATTTATTTATTTTTTAAATTTGATCTTTGATTTTACTCCTAATTCTTTTTACAATTTAGAAAAATAAATTAAAAACCATGTATAATAAAAAATTCACTATTGATTTTACTAGTATAAATTTTTATGATCTTTGTTCCTATTTAAATTCAATTATAATTCAGGGAAAAAAAAATTAATAAATGTAAATTAGGGGATCACTTATTGAATTAGATCTAAACCCTGTTAGCCCTGCCCATTTAAAAAAAAGATATATGTTTTGCAGTACACGAATGTAATATAACACACTGATGCACCTTGTGTAATACAATGCACCAGTATATTATAACATTGTTGGTTCTGTCAAGTTTGTTCATCAATGCCCCTAGTGTAATATGATGCATCAACACACATTTTTTGAATAGAAACGTAAGTCAGGGAATTGTGTTTATCGTTACAAATTGCAATGCTATACTTTAAAATTATTTAAAAATAATAATTTTCGCTGACGATGTGGAACAATTAAATGGTCGGTCCATTTAAAAAAAAACGATGTCTATTTCACGGTGCACCCTGTGTAATATAACGCACCGGTGCTGGTGGTACTTCTATCGTACTAAATCCTTTTGGCCCTGTCTATTTTTACAAAATGCGGTTATTTTATCTGTGTGCCCAGTGTAATATAACCCAACAACTCACCTCTCACAAATGGAACCATTGAGTAACATTTACTTTTTTATGTTTTCATTTTTTACTGTGATTGCGGTGCTTTTATTGTCACAAATTTCACCATCATAATTTTATTTTATTTTAAAAAATTAATTTTCGCAGTAAGTGTTAAACAATTAAATGCTCGATGTGTTTGGTTCAAATAACCGCACCAGTTTCCAAGGTTCTTTTTGGCTAAAAATTATTTGATGTATAAAATATATTTAATGGCTTCTGTATTGAATGGTATAATTTGTATATTATCAAAGAGATTTAGAACAGCCGGTGAAGGAGCGCGCTGTTAAGGCACTCCGTAAGCAAAGGTCATCGGTTCTAGTCTCGCCGATACCAAAAATCCAACATGGTTTTCGCTAGTAAGGCTCAGGCCGGGTGCGATCACCGAGTGACTTTGATGGCTTAGATGCCCATGATTTGTGGCCTCTTAGCCACAAGGTAAGCGTGATTTTCAGGATTCACCCACTTATCAATAAAAAAAAAAAGAATGGTACAATTTGTATATTGATAAAATATGTCTGAGAAGGTGTCAAGTAGCAAAAATACTAATTGACACAATGATAACACATTGAAAAAAGCAAAGAAGGTAAGTTATTTGTAAATTATTTACAAAATTAATATGTTTGAAATATATGTAAGTTGAACTAATATGTATTGGTTACTGTGTGTCATGTAGAGCCACAAAATGAAGAAGGTCAATAAGACTATTTTTAATTTAAGTGTAGAATAGCGTAAAATCCTGATAGAAAAATTGCAGAAGGATGAATTGGGCAAATGATAAATACTATTCAACATGAGTTTTTTTTTTTTTTTTTTTAATTTTCATTAATAATATATTTAAGAATATTAGATAAGATGTTTCAAACAATCTATTAATTCATATATGTTTAATTTTCTACAGAGAGCAATAACGAAGGAAAATATCAACATCGTTCTAAGAAAAGAAAATGTATAGATCATGCAAATGACGATGAATTGGTCCTTAGCTCATTTTGAGTGGTGCTGGAGGTCAATGAAAGGGTGGAAATTGTTTTACAAAACTACAAGTGATTTAGTGAAATAAATATATGGATGTACTTTCCCCTTACAATACAAAAATAAATTCAATGATCCCAAGAACCAAATTATATCTAAACTACATGAAGCATTTCTAGATCAATGGTTAATGAGACATGTCATACTTGCAATAGAAAAAACATACAACAACAAAAAATAATCATTTAAAAAGTAATATTCCTAACTAAATTGATTTTCTAGAACTATATGTATATATTACTATAAACCATTCATTTATTGATATCAATTTTGTGATATTTAGTTTTCATATATCAGTATAATTTTATTTTATTTTTTATTTTTTTTATTTTTTTTGCGCATGAAGATTATGAAAATCCCAAATGATCAACGAGCTAATATGAGAAACACGCCAGTAGGAATGTCCAAAAAAGTGTATAAAGAGATGGTTAAAGAAATGGACATAATTGCATCATAGAAGGATTCATCTCAATAATAACATGACTTTTTTTTTCTAAGTATAGCTATTCTATTAATATGAACAAAATATGTTTACATTGAGGCATAGGCCTCAGTAGTACTGAACATCATCTATCAAAAAATAACTTCACTGCCCCATCGATGGGGAAACCAGTCCACGAATGCAAATAAATACCCACATATGGGTTATTAGTCTTAAAAATAGGAAATATCAAAAAATGGCAAAAAACCGAAGAAAGTTTAATCATAACAACCATTGCAGAAAGACCAATCAGCAGAAGAAATACCTAGCTGGGATAAGGGTGACACCTGGCTACCATGTGTCATCACTTGAGGTCATCCGGGGCTGGCTCCTCTTCGATGAGGCATGCATACTTATACCAATCATCCTCCTCCTCTGACACACCGACTTGAGGCCCACAAGTAGGTTGAATGCCACCAAAGCCGCTAGCAGCTGCATGCGGCTCTGACGTGTCAACCATTCTGCCACCAGGTGTTTGTGTGTCTTCTATTTTCCTTCTGTTGCATGCTGACCGCCACCCAATGCCTTGCCATGTAGGGTGACCATCTCCTCATCCATTGTTTACTTTCTTGTATCATGGGCACTCCTAAGCCTGCGAACGTCTCGTTGCTGTGCTCCAGTGTTCCCCGACGGAGCATCTTGCGGATCGTTTTCTTCAGAGAAAACGATGGTGATAGTAGCTATAATGACATGTCTGTTTAGGGTGTTGTAGAAGCGAAATTGGGTCGAGTGGGGAGTAGGGTGAGGGAGGAGAGGAAAATTGGCTGTGTGGACAACAACATCTCTTTGGCTATCGCCTTGAAGCTGTGCGCGTCCACGACCACTGCGGGTATTAGGATACCTGCCAGAGAAGGAGCCATATGGGTTGGGAATGTTAGGGGAAGGGGAGGCGGAGGTGAAATCAGAGCTAGGCGTTGCAGGAGGGCATACACTACCACCACGATATCCCCCTCTTTGACTTCGCATTCGGTGACGAATGCATGCCATGACAGACTGCAGAGCCGAGCTCTCAGTGGGGGAGTTGGCTGAAGAATTAAATAGAGAATGAGCAAGGGAAGGTTGGGCTGATGTCAAATTGCAGAGCCTGGTTTGGGAGAAGTGATGCCCATTACCCAGGTCTACACAACTTACCAACTAGCAACGGCTCCCAGTAACAGTGCGAGAACGGGGCTCAGCAGCTTGAGGCAGACAAATGCACTGGAGTAGGGGGGGGAAGAGTAGCATTATGGCGATGGGAATCCATTACAGTGCGCATGATGGGAAAATCTCGGCCAGAGTACCCATTTAATGAGGCTTTCAGGCTGCCATGAATTCGTTTCACGCTGGCATGGGAGGGAATGCAGACGACCATGTGGCCCATCCTCTCATCACCCATCAGTTTAATCATGTTAAATGTCAAGGTTGTCACCCGCATTCAGGTAATAATAACATGACTTTGTACATATAAAAAAATAATTTAGCATTAAATATTAATTTTCAAGCATTTTTTTATAGAAAAGAAAATAAAATGGAGGTAATTCAACACGCAAAATAGGATGACAAGGAAGAAGATGCTTGGTATCAAAGTTTGAAAGTAATTTTTAGTATTTCCTTATAACAAGTCAAGGTTTCATTTTTGTAAATTTTAATTTGTTTTACAACAACCATCCTTGAATGTCTCCAAATAGCTGCTAACATACAAAGAAGATCCATCAAAATAATTGATTGACATTGGGTTAAATATGGGTTGTGAGTATATGTTGGCATATCAAAAATTAATTGTGGAATTTGTAAGTACCTTGGTGGTTTTATTTCTTTGAGTTTATAATTAATAGAACAAAAAAATCCTTTATATTAAATATGTGATTTACAATGGGGTTTAAAACATATAGGAACAAAGTATGGAACTACGCCAATAGAAGAGTTATCGCAACAAGGCGTGAGACTTTCTTTTGAAACCATGTGTAAAGTTTATGAGTCACTTTTTGCTATGGTACATTGCTATTCAATTTACATTGATGTATTTATTTCAATTTTCATTATTCTCACCAATGTAGATACACTCATTACACTTTATTTTTATGTTTACGGATGGAACAAGATCAGGAAGACAAAAACAATTGATACAATCAATAAAACATTCGACTATACAACCCAAGTCATGGAAGAAGCTCGAAATTTGATGACAATTCCAATGAAGAATGATGATCTATTTGGATATGAATGCAACTTGTTGTATTTTTTGAAATAATTGTTTGTGAAAATCAGACTTTTGTTTAATGTAATGGACACAATGTCCCAATGGAAAGATAATGGGTTACCAATAACACTCCCATTTTGGATGACAAAGAGCCTCATATTGATATATAATAAAATATATTTTAAATTATTCGATTTTGTTATCCAATGTCGCTATGAAATGTTACACCATTGATTAAATATATGGATGATTAAATATTATAATGAAGAGATGTGAAATTTGATAATATAAAAATTAGCCCAAACATCATATACAAATGCACTAATCAACTTTTAATTTATATGAATATTGTTATAACATATATGTTTATTTTTGATGAATAACAGATTTTAAAAAATACAATAATTATTGTCATAGGTCGATCTTTCCAAAAAGTGAAAATATTATACAAAAAACCAATGTAACCATAACATAAAAAAACACCAGTGCGTTATGTTATATAAAGCACCGTGACAACATTTTTTTGCATGATCGATACCTTTTCGGAAAAAATTAGTACTGAGGAATTTAGTTCTTCAAGCATCGGTATTGTTTGCAATTAATGCCTCGGTGCTTTGTAATTCTTAATGCACCAGTGATTTCATAGAACTAACACCCCAGTCCTACAAAAAATTATTTATAACCCCTGTGCATTATTAAAATTAACAACACTGGTCCCTTTATATCCATAGCACACCGGTGTGTTTATACAAAAATACGCATTGGCGCTGTGAGTTTAAATAAAAGCACTAGGACTGCAATATTTTTTTGAATGCCCCGACGTCATTCCTTAAAAGAACTCCCCAGGGATTTTTTTGATATATAAGCACCAGGGCAGTATACATTTCAAGCATCGATGTTCTTTTCATTCAAAGCCTTAGTGGTTTTAGTTATGTATTCAACCCCACTGCTTTTATATATGTAGCGCAAAAGTGTTACTTGTTCCATGAAGCGCCATGAAAAAGAAACATCTTCTATAATCTCTTACTGCTTAGATTTTTCCAGTTGTGATGAAGTTCTATTATAATCTCCACTAAAACATACGTTATCACAAACGAATGCTTTAGCGAATATTTTTTTGAAATTTTTTGCCAATTTTTTAACTATAAAAACCTCCACTAGAAGGTCTTTTCATTGTAGTGTCTATACCTTACCCTTCTAAAACTTTTATATGATTCATCATCACCCAAATAAACCTATCCAAAATCATCTTGAACATAATCTTGAAAATACTTCCTATGGGGTGTGGTATGAAATGAAGCTCCTGAGTCTACCACCCAAGAATCAACAATGTTATCTATTTAAAGGATTCACATGACCTCCTTCATTTTCTTCCTTATTATTATCCTGTTGTCCAACTCCCTTTTTTACTTTTAGATATGAACAATATTTCTTCTTGTGTCCTTTCTTCCCACAATGCTAGCATTCCAATGCCCCTATGAATTTGGATTTTTTCTTCGTATACTTTCCATGGCTCCCTAGGCACTTTCCACTCTCCCTTTGTATTATGCTATTCTCTACAATTAAAGAATTACCTAACATCTCACTTGTGCCTTTTCATCGCATTTACTCCCTAGGATAACACTAACAACAACATAAAATTGTAAAGAATTTAAACCAGAGAAAAAATTACTCACATGCATGATGACACCATTCCAACGTTATTGCAATGAGTGATGAGCCTAGGTGTTGCAACAAGAATGCTGCAACTCCCAGGGCTACCAACTTTACTTATCAACCCGGGGTTCGTACAAACTTGGAGGTGATAGTACTATATGCACAAGTAAAAGTGAAGGTCCTGCTTGTTGTCATTGTTCATCTGGAAAGAGACCCCAGGGGTTCCAAGCTAGACTTCTATAGTGTCAGAAGAAGCTTGATTCTTTGATGGAAGAAAATAAAATCTATTCTAAGATAGAGCTACTCTACTATAGTAATGAAGAAAAAAACATGTAATTTTAACTGACAACATAACCTAATTAACCATTTAAACAACTATGCTAATAAAAATTGCTAGATCAACACTAATCTAATGTTGCTATCTAAGTTGTAGAAGTAAAGAGAATAAACCCTGAGAATGTGTAAGCAAGGAAACTAAACTAATTTGGTGGCAATGTTTAACTAATATGCAGCACAAAATTCGGGAAGGAGTCAAGCGGAAGAGCAGTCGGAGGATGAAATTGGTGAAAGGAGGACATAAGGAAGCAACAATGCATAAGAAGATGAACGGCTGAGATCGTATCGCAGGAGACTACATCAATGAATGGATGAACAGGGTTAACAGGAGGTGAATGGTAGAGATCTTATCACGGAGACTAAGTGAATATATGGACGAATAGGGTTAATCGGGGGATGAATGGCGGGGTCTAATCGCGGACAATTTAGCGAATAGATGAACGAACAGGGTTAATCAGAAGATGAATGGCGGAGATCTTATCGCGGAGGTTTAAGTGAATAAACAAAGGGACATGATTAAAAGGAGGTGAATGGGTTTCGTAGGTGGTAAGCAGTTTCTTGCACACCTTCAAATCTGTAAGTGGAATTCTAATATTGTGCATGATTAGTCTAAGTGAATGACACGTAGCACGGGAAAACCACTTTTCTCACGTGCTCTCTAGCGGATATCAATCGTGCATGAATTCATTCAAGATGGTGCGATAGTTGTTGGATCATGTGGGGATGATCAATGGTGGAGATTGGCCAAGTTAGTTGGCGATCGGGTAATGTGATAGCCGTCAGATCAAGCGAGGTAGATCAATGATGGAGATTGTAGAAGGGTAAAGAAAACGTTCGGGATGATGGAGCAGGTTTTTGTAGGTGGTAAGCAGTTCATCACGCGCCCTTAAAGATGTAAGCTATATTCTAAAATTTTACGCAATTAGCCTAACTGGGTGACATGTAGGATGGGAACAACACTTTTCTCGCGTGCTCTCGGGCAGATATTGGCCATGCAATAATCCACGTGAGACAGCACGATAATCATTGTATTAGGCAAGGTAGATCAATGGTGGAGATTGGCTAAGCTAGTTGGCGAGTGGGTGGCGCGATAGCCATCGGATCAGGCAAGGCAAATCGATGGTGGGGACTTAAAGCGTATAAAGTAAGTGGAAGACTTCACGTGAGACAGTCGTTTGATAAAATAATGAATCAAATGGTGATTGGTCAGGTTTATTATGGATCAGATGGTAACGAAATTATGCATGAAGAACGTGTTGAAGGACGTTTCAATGAAAACGATAGAAAAACCAGTGAAGGTGAGGGTGGACCGTGAGTGATGGAAAAAGACAACGGTGAAACGAAAAAAGTAACCACATCAAATAACAAACTCCAAATCTCACGTGAGAGCTAGAAACCTATGTTTTTGGTGTTTCTGAAGGGTCTCTTCCTCAAGTCATGGTCCCAGAGGGAGGAGGTGAGGTCGAGACACCTACGGACAACCTTATGGATCTTTTCCTCCTAGCTAACCTGCTAATTGAAGGAAGGCACAAATGGAAGTAAACTAAAGCACAACCGATCTACTCTACACTACCGTAATGGAAATGCAACTACTTAAGCAAATGAAAAAAAAACCAGGAATCTATGCTATACTGCTACAATGGAATTGCAACTACTTAAGAAAATGAACAATTAAACCATGAATCATCTATGCTATACTATTGTAATGGAAATGCAGTTACTTAAGCAAATGAACAGAAAACCAAGAATCTATGCTAGCATGCATGTACAATAAAGAGGAGAATTGGCTGCCCGAGTTGGGTCCTAACCCAAGAGCTTCATCCCTCTAAGTTAACTCAACGTTGGCTCAAAATGAAACTGATTCCTATTATCAAAGCCATGGATTACATAACAAACTTTCACAAGTCTTGCAGCTCAGAAATAAAGTAGAGTTTTACAATAAAAATATGAATCCTACTGAGGTCCTAAGCCTCTCTACTTATACATCTGAAGTCTCCAATGACTTCCTTCCAATTAGGGAGGCTCCACTCCCCACTCAAGATAAATTGGTTTCTGTCACTTTCACTTGCTCGACTGTCTTCTAGTCCTCATGATTTGGCTGTTTGCACTCTGAGCTGATGGAGGAATATTCGAATGGAGTGGTAGTAAATGAGGAGGATTTACCTCCTATAATTCCTCTCCCTTGTCCCATTCGAGTTTTTACCAAGGTGTTTGCCACAGTTCCTTTCTTTTATCCTTTATTCCTGCAGTTTTCCTTGCGTTTATCCTTTATTCCTGCATTAAATTCACATTAGACCACAAAGCAAAATATCCAACTCTAACTCATCTCATAAAAAAATATGATAAAAATTATTCAATAAGTTGAGAGAATAGTTGGTTTGACTAAGCTAGGAGATGAATTAAGGCCAATTAAGGCCCATATAATTACCCAATGATGAGGCTCATCATCACCCCCTACTAAAAGTGTTACTCATCCTTTGAGCAACTTAGTCAATGCCCATGTCCTTCATGGCTCTCATAGACTCTCTAACATCCCATGCTTCTGTTGTGGTCTCTTCTTATTGTTTATAGAAGCTTTCTTTCCTTTCTACTTCTTCCCACTGCCTCTTTTCCTCTTCTTCTTTTCTCCCTTCTAGCATCCCTAGGAGTAGTGGTGGACTGAATATTAGGCCTATCTAATTGACCTTCAACCTTTGCATTGATTGCTTATACATAGGTGTCTTGTTAAGTGCCTCTCTCAACCTTTTAGGGGAGCGATATTCTCTGATCTTCAAGTTGTGTGGCAATGTTTTCCATCTCCTTTAGCAGGAGTGTATATTATCATCTCTTAGCAGCCTAAACATATCCTAAAAATGTGGAATTGCTTGCTCTTGGGCATCAAGATATCTAGGTGCCAGCTGAGGATCATTTGCGATTAGATTATGGGTGTTTATTAGGGCCATGGGATTTGATTGTTCAGCTTTGATGAAAAGAGGTTCATTTTTCTCCCTGGCCAATATTATTTTCATCTCTGCAACCCTTGACTTCTCATGGTTCATCAATGATGCCAAAGCCATTAATTGTAGATCTCCTAGCTTTGCATTAGGATCCAAAATATACATGTCTGTGAGGGCCATGTTGTGCAAGTAAAACTCAACCATTTTGGCCCTATCCTCTAGTGTACTTTGATAAAAAAGATCAATAAAATACCTGCAGTCCTGAAATGGCATGGTGCCCCTTTGTGCTAGTGCTTTAATCTGAAACTGCAACCATTTTTCTCTGAGGTAAAGAGCATAGGATTTATCTGGCATCCTACATTGGATGGCCTCTAAGGAGAGGCTGGCCATATATGCTAGGTGGTTTTACTTTTCCTGCAGTTGTCCTCTCATCTTCTTTCTTTTGTTGTTCTTTCCCATCTCCATCAGTTCCTTCCTCTATTTAGCATCATCCTCTTTCTCTTCTACTTCATCATGTTCCTATGTATTAGTTTCTTCTTCATCCATCTCATATCCATCTAGCTCTATACATTCTATTTCTTATTTTTCCTCCTCCTCACTGATAGAAGGACTAATATCATAGGTGAGGGTTTTGATGTCATCCTCTACTGGTAAGTTTTTGAAGACTGACCATGTTATAGGGATCTTGAGGGTTTGGAGGGCATCCTTAATGAGGATCCTAATTAACCCATGGTGAGCCAACTATTTGGAATTCCCCTCCTTTACTTTGCTGCTAGAGTCTATGAGTGATTGCATCAAGAAATAGGGTATGCCAAGTCTTTGGTGAACTGGTGTTTCTACCCCAAGTCTTAATTCTTCGAGCATTCTAAAATGGTTGCCATAACAACACTGTATCTATGGAACGATAGATGAGGTGATAGGGTATGGTGAATGCGGTGGACAGTAATGAATGAGGGTGGCGGATGACGTGGAGGAGATGAGATGGAGTGAAGTGATGGTGGTGGCCCGCTGTGGTGGTAGGGGGTGTATAGGATGGTCATTAGGCTTGGAACCTTGCAGCAATCTCAAGCCGTATATCTCGGTCAAACACTGTGACGTCGTGGTCAACTGCGAGGGTTGAGCCTGAGTTATAACTTGTGCTCATTTCTCCCATGCAGAGCACTTTATATGCCTCTCGAACCCACATTTACTTAAATCTTGCGCTACTACTCGAACTTTAATAAGGATCAGGGCCCCACCTTACATCATTGTTTTCAGACTCTTGCATTCTCTTTTAACTTATTAAATGATTTCTTTTTTTCCATCTTTTCACTTATAAACCAACTACCTTGTATCCTTTACAACTTTTGATCAAATGATGTATATGAGTGAGTGTGCAGGATACTTACCTGTCGTGTCGATGCCACACTGCAGTTGTCGAAGATTAGAGGTACTGCTGATGGTCATTCTTCTTCCTCCTCTGTTTTCTGTTGATGGTTTATTGGATTTTGCAGGTGTCTGTGACTAAAGATCTGATGCTTCTGCTGCTGCTGTGGAGCTCCTGGATCATCCTAGTGGAAACTTGTAGCTGATGATTGATATTCTGTGGGATAGGCTGCCACAGGATTTCATATAGGATGCCCTGTACCTGATGTCCTGTTGCTGGCTGGGGATGTGAGGATGCTGCAATGAATGGACAAAGGGAGTAGGAGTGTGTGTGGATGTATGGATGATGGTAATGGATGAGATGAGGGGTTAAATCATGTTTAGAATGAATTTTGGGGACCTAACCAATATACCATTCAGGGGATCTTGTAGAAAACACAATCTTCACCTTAAATTGAAGCAATGAAGTAAAAAAACATTGGAATTGATGGAGGGATGCATGGTAAGGAGTGGAGGAGATGAATATATGTGAGGCAGGGTTCCCTTTGGATCTTCTCTTTTCTCCTTGATTGTCTTTCTCACACACCTGCAAATAACAATTATGTATTTTTTTCTCTTTTCTCTTTTATTATATATATATATATATATTTGTTTTTTTTTTTAAAACACCTAGGCTACCTCAGAGAGGTTTTCACCCTAGATATTTGCCCTAGGAAACTCAAGGAAGGTTTTCACCCAGAGATCTTCTAATTCTTTTCATTTTTCTCATCCTTGAGTCGTCTCACTAGGTTCTGAACCCAAAGATGGGACTCAGGTGCCTCATGGAGGCTTTCACCTAGATCCTTATTCTTTTTTTCTCTTTTTCAGTGACTTGATGAGGGAGGAGTTGGAACTTGTTCCACCATCATCACTGTCTTATTGATATTGTCAATGAACTCTTGTTTTGATAAAGGCCTCTTGTACATTTTCAATCAGTGTCCATTAACAAGCAATGGAATAGGTTCTTCATCTATAGTTCTAATTTGCATTGAGCCATTATCATGGCATCTTTCCACCACATAAGGTGATCCAGGTTCGGGTGTGAAGAAGGACCTTTCCAAGACCTTTTACTTTCTTGATGTGTTAAAATTGCTTTTTAAAAGAACATTAACAAATACAACTGCAGACTGTAAGGAAGAGGAACATAAAAATCATCAACACATGAAAACAAAAGCCGTTGATAACGGAGTTAATCTAGGAGGGACTATGTCTTCGGGCCCCGATGTCAAGATGGTGTAGGCCACTGCATTAAGTGCTGTCAATAATGGTGATGTACATAGAGATGATGTCTCGATCACACAAGGAAAAATGCCCTCATGTAGGAGTGGCTCTAAGAGAAGTTCCACAACTAGAACTCTCAATCAAAAGTTTCCTATCAGTATGACACAAAAACATGCATGGTGCACATCCCGCCAACATGATACAAAAGGGATGTCAAAGAAAAACACATGCATGACGACAACAAGAGTATCTCAACAACATAAACCAAGGGATCTCAAAACATAACATGATGAGTTATGACAACAAGTACATCGCATAAAATATTCCGCATCAAATCAAGCAAGGAATCATGACAACATGTAATAAACAAGATCCTGCATCAACATCAATCATGGATCTATACAACATAATGCAGAAAGAAGAAGTACATGAACACATCATATACCTCACCACCAAGGGCCATCTAAACCAAATGCTGTCAAAGTGCTGAAGCTTGCTGAAACATCGATCTCACAGCATCGATCGCAAGAAGAAGATTGTTCGCACATGAAGATGGACATCTGCACTAGCACTTAGAAAAGTGACTGATAGAAGAAATGAGAGAAAGACAAATCTGAATACACCATCAGATTTGTGGCATCAAGTAGTGTTGAAATGACTGTCCAAAATCTGAATTCTGAGAATTTGAAAATTCAGAGCTCAAGGAATCTTTTAGATTCCCTCGGATTCCTCAAAGATTATGTTTCAAGGATGGACTGAAAATCCACTACTTAGATGTCAAATCTGATTTCACCATTAGTATCCCCGCTGAAAACCCTGAAAAACAAGTATAAACTTGACAATATTCTGACAAAGTGAAATTTTACCTTCTTGGGAAAATTTCATGGCTCATGGTTCTGCTCCCTGTTTTTGCCGAAATCATGGTTCTGCATGCATTCTGGAAATGACTGGAAGATGTAGAACTCAGATTGAAAAATAGATAGTGCCATCGTGTTCGTGGTGATGAAAGGTGTAAAATCCATATAAAATTTGTCAATTTCTGAGAAAATGAAAATTTTGCCTTCCTGCAAAATTCATGGTTCCTAGATTTAAAAATTATTACATTGCGTCGATTTGCATGCCCGCTCTTGTCTCGAAATTTGTGCAATCCTTGTCCTCCTAGCTCTTGCAAAACTGAGTTCTTAAATAACTTTGTTGGTGGAGTTACCAAGAAATTTGTTTGGCATAGTTGGTAAATGGTTAATTTAGTGTGGAGATTGTGTGATCAAATCTCGCTCCTCCACAAAATATACCATATATATATATATATATAAAGCAAAAAATACTTTAAATCATTCTCGTGTTTTGACTTTATATGGTTTGTTTGGATTTAAAATATAACCAATCCTTTTAACCTTTAAAATATAACCAAACCTTTTAACCATATGTTTGACTTTTTCGAGGTTTGTTTAATACGTGGTAGGGCAGCCATTATAACCATGATATGTATACAACCATGTGACTCCATTACCAATCAGCACGTGGTTTTTCTGTTTGTTTAACATATGGTTTGTTTTTATATTGTTATATCATATGGTTTTATGGTTATATATTTTTTAACTTTATATAACCTTTAATAACCACTACATATTTGTTATAACCAACTTTATAACCATACAAAATATATATAATATATATATATATATATATATAATATATTATATATATATATATATATATATATATATATAAACTTTTTTATTTTAGTTAATATATATTAAATGATTTTGAGTTATATAGTTTTGGATTTTGGTTTGTTTATTGTTTTTATATAGTTATTTTTAATAACTATATTAAACATTTTTGTTTATATGGTTTTTTAACCCAAAAATAATTTTTGTTTTCTTTTGCAAGGTTTTAGGAGATCAATGAAGGCTGCCATGTGGGTCCACTCACTTACTGGGATGCCATGTGGCACACTGTGGGCCCCACTTTTTCCCTTGTCATGTCAAACTTTGAAGAGCTCTATCTTTTGCATATGAGCTTGGTTTGCTGAACCGTTCACACCTCTGCGATTAGGACGACGAGATCTATGAACTGGTCTTGGGTCAAATTAATTCTGATGAGTTTGATTTTTGAGCATCCCTGAGTCCTCCTTGCCCTCTGTGTGTGTTCCTGAAGGTCCACTTGGATCAATCCTCCCCACTGAGGAGCTTTTGGTCATCCAAAAGCATGGAAAATAATCTACAACTTTCTTTGTACCCTGTCTATAGCACAAACACCCTTAAAAGGTCTCGTTTCCATCTCCTTCACCTTTGTTCTTCGGAGCCATAGGCGATGAGCCAACACTTGCCTTCTGCAACCTATAGTACATTATTTCACAAATTACATACTTGAATGGCATGACCACCTAAAGACCCAAATGTCCCACACTTGCCACAAGTTCATAACACATATTCGATGGTCAAGCTTACATCAAGATGGACGTAATACTCCAGCTACGACAACAAGGCCAACATATCATTGTTGCTTCAAAAAGTGATGGAAAACACCTTATCACTGCAACACATGATTTACATACATAAGTCCAAACATTATTGTTTTGACAAGTGATGGAAACATAACATCAATTTAGAGTTTTAACGTGCAACCCAAAATACGACTCAAAACAAGATCAGGAATCATTGTTGCTGACCTAGTGATGGAAACACATCATCACTTTTACACTTTAAAGTGCAACAAATGATTTACAAAAGAATGGCCATGAAATGACAACATGTCTAAAAATCATTTTTCATTGATCAAGGTGAATGGGTCACCTCCTTGTGGTGATTTTGATTGCCGAACAATTGCTTCAACTACTTCATGCACCAACTCTTTGTCTTTAAGGCGTTGCTCTGGATGGAGCTTCCAACAAGTGGTTATTTGATGGCCATTTTTGTCGCAATGGCTGCAATAGGCTTTCTTCCTCCATATTTGCTTAACCTGTTTCTTTTCATGCTGTTGAGAGGGTCTTTCACGCCTCATGAATGCTTCCATTCTTTTCCAACACTTGGAAAAGGTAAGGTTAGGTAAACCACAAAAATTACATGTTTTTCGATGCCTTGATCTTAGTTCATTATTGAAAACATGATCATAATCAAAATTAACATTCAAAGATCGAAAGTGATTATACCTTCCTTTGTTGTTTCTGATGTTAGCATGGCGATGAGAGCTTGCCTCAACTCTCTCCCTATGATGGAAACTGCCATGGGATGATGGGGATGTTTCCTATCATTCTCTTTCCTCGACGATGTCTCAGATGCCTCTAACACCTCTGAGCACTATCCTTTAGTGTATCTCGATCCTGCAAATTGATGCTCATGGACACCCTCCAAAGGTTGAGTGATGCCTTGGTTATTAACACCAAGTTCTTTCTCCTCGTGCCTTGTCTTTGTAAGAAGCCTCATATTTGTCCTTGTAACTGGGATCTCCACATCTCCAACACACATCATACTATGAGAAGATGAAATCGAAAGGAAATATACATCTTTTACCTTCTATTTCAATTTGGAAAGAACTGATGAGGGCTACTCATCATCCGTCGTTGGTGGTTTTCTAATTGTCTCAACGCATTCGCCAACTTCTTTCCTGACATACCCAAGCCCTACTTGACAGGGTAATTCCTCTATTTTGATGGGGTTGAGAATGCCTTGGTCATTAATGCCCAAGCCTTTTCCTTCATACCCCATTCTCTTCAACAGTTTGGAGCCAATTCATATGGTGATGCAGGAGCATCCAGCTCTAAGGAGATAGAAGGTGGTTGACTGTCTTATGGAGAGAATAAGAACAAGCAAAGAACATGTGCATAGCTGGACAGGTTATCAAACTTGTCATTTATTTTAATTTTCTTTATTATTTGTTTTATTTCCCAGAAGGTCACTTAGAGACCATGGTAATTGAAAACTGTGCTTTCTTTTAAATTTAGAAATTAGTTAGCAGTAAATTAGCATTTAGTACAAGAAACTGGTACACAGTTGGAATGATTCTGGTAAAACAGTTTAACTGAAAGTGGGAGCAGTTACGCTACCCAGATGTAAAAAACAGAGGGAGACGGATAATGAGAGAAAAAATTTTCCCCTCGAAGAGAAAGAAACAGAACTATTCCTCTGAATAAAAATAAATTGTTTTTAGAACCACTGCTAAAACAATTTGTCCATTTACTTTACGTTATGTGTGTTAACATACATTGAAACCATAATACAAAGAGAAAACCATACAGTACGCGAATATATCTGGAGAAAGGAAGATGTACAAGTAGAGCACGCGCTACTACAGGTGACTAATTCACACAGAAAGGAAGGCAGCCCAACAACTTCGACAAGCATAACCAAGTAATGCAAAAACAATCATTTTGTACCTTTAACAAGACAAGTAATCACTTAAAGTAATGATACAGTAATGTATTAAATTCAATCTATATAAACAAGTGCATAGTTTGAAGTTGTCTGAGCATCATATGCTCGCTGGGGCGAGTCCCTTACAAAACACAACTGTTATAAATAAAGTGGAAGCCGCAAACGGCTAACAGAACCAACAGAAACCCATACAGTTCCATTTGTTACCTACAGAACGACAAATATCTACAACCCAGCACTAAATGACAGAGTGGAGCAACAATTGACATAACCCAGGAGACTGCAAAAATATCACAGAAAAGAACTCCCATTTCTAACAAATTTACAAACGGAATGACGCCGGAAGGATCCTACCCGGTTTGAGGCTTGTGGGTTCGGGTTAGCTCCAGAAACGTAGGAGGATAAAACCCTCGGCGGCCAACCCCGTGCAACAACCTGCAAGAACGAGTGCAGGCGTATATTAAAACAAAGAAAGACAAGCAAAAATGAATAAGGCAGAAGCAAACAAACAATCTTGAACCGTGGCTCTTACCTGAAGTTGCAGAGGCAGTATTGGGAGAACCCACCGATACCCACGACCTGGAGAACAAGGAACAAACCTGTTAGAGCCAAGAGAAGACGGAACAACAAAGTCTGGAATAGAACAGGAACCTACCTTCGAGATAAGGTTGAGCGAAGTGGTTTGTTGAAGCTTGGAGCTAGAGAGAACCTGTGACAGAACCCATTACCAGTTAAGATTGCATGCAAAGAAACCATTCGACAGGAACCAAGAAAAGAAACAGCAAACGAAACGCATTGAGGCATAAGGAACCGACATTATAGCGCTCTCACAGGAAATACCAACGCGCAGGCTAGCGAGAGGCCGAGAGGAACCAGAGACTTCAACGAACGAAGGGACTGTGAGCACAAAACCCTCCACAGAGCAGAGTAGGGTTTAACAAAACAACGATGAAATGAATAACGAAAACCAAAGTATAGTGTAACAAAAGGCAGGAGCGACAGCCGGAGAGAACCCACAGGTGGAGTTTTCCAACCGGTGCAGCCGGTTACAAACCCTCCGAAAAGTCTAGAGGCCTATACATTGCATTTACGCCAACATTCAATCATATTTCTTGCTGCCCAGTTGACACGGCACACCCCGTTGGTGGGCTGGGCCATCAAAAGTGGTATCAGAGCCAGGTTGACAAATAGGGAGAAATGGAGGGTGGTAGGGGAGGAAGAGGAAGAGGAAGAGCGATTCAGAGAATAGCAGAAGAGGGACTCCGCGAGGAGATTCGCGTTTTGCGAGAAAGATTAGCAGTGGTAGAAGCTAGGGGAAGGAGGAACCTAGCAGATGATAGTGATGAGGATATGGCAGAACCAGAAGATGAGGTGAAGGGGTGACACCGGAACTCCGGTTATTAAAGTCAGTTTTGTTGTCTAGTCATAAGCCAAAGCATGAGCTATCCACTTATGATGGAAGTCTGTCTGTAGATGTGTTATTGGATTGGTTAAGCGAAGTGAACAAATATTTTGAGTTTGAGGAAACCAGTGAGGACAAGCAGGTGAAGTTCGCCGCCACAAAGTTGAAAGGACATGCGTCCTTGTGGTGGGACAGCGTTCAGGCGGAAAGAAAGAGGCAACACAAACAACCTATAAAGAAGTGGGCCCAAATGGAGGCAAAACTGAAGGAAAAATTTCTACCAAAAGAATATCAGATTATGTTGTATAGACAGGTGCAGAATTTAAAACAAAGAGGGATGACTGTTAAGGAATTTACAGAAGAATTTTATAAGTTGAACCTGCGAGCAGGGTACGTGGAAGATACCCCAGAAAAGACAGCCCAGTTTGTAAATGGGTTGAGGGGGGAAATCCTGGATGAAATCGGTATCCTCTCGCCCGAAACTTTGGATGAAGCTTATCAGTTTGCACTGAAAGCAGAGGAGAAAATTAACAGAAAACAGAATGCCAGGAGAGGAGGCGGAACTGGCAGAGGAAAAGGTAAGGTTTTTGGCAGAGGTAGAAGTGCAGGTTCCAGTGAAGAAGGCAACAGTTCTAAGTCTGCTGGCACAACAGAGAGGGACAATAACACTAGAGGAGGACGACCAGCTCAGCAAGGGCGAGGAAGTGGTCGGGGCAGGGGAACTGTCCAGTGCTATCATTGCCACAAGTTAGGACACAAGTCGTATGACTGTCCTGAAGGTGAACCGGTAGGTGGAAGAGGAGCTTATGTTGCTCAGCCAGAGGATGCTGAAACAACACCTCAAGAAGTAGAGAATGTACCAGATACAGGTGAAGCTTTGGTGTTGAATAAGGTGCTGTTAAAACCAGCAAAAGAAGTTGCAGAGCCTGATCAGCGAAAAGCTCTGTTCCGGACTATTTGCAAGTCACAAGGTAAGTGCTGCAAACTGATCATTGATAGTGGAAGTACCGACAATCTGGTGGCGGTAGAGATGGTGGAGAAACTGGGATTGAAAAAGATGAAACATTCCACTCCATATAAGGTGTCATGGCTGCAGAAGGGACACCAACTATTAGTGGATGAACAATGTGAGGTGGAGTTTCAGATAGGCAGGTATAAAGACAAAATTATCTGTGATGTTATGCCGATGGATGTCTGTCATATTTTGCTAGGACGACCCTGGCAGTTTGACAGAAGTGCAGTTCATGACGGAAAAACAAATTGTTACAAATTTGTCAAAGACAGAATCAAGCACACGCTAGTACCCATCAAGGAGGAAAGTACAGCTGAAACCAGTGGGGTAAAAGCGTTGTTGATGGCAGGAAAAGAATTTATAAAGCAGATTGAGGACAGTAATATGAATTTTGTTGTCATAAGAAGACCAAAAGCAGTAATATTGCATACACATATTTCAGATTTGCCCGAGGAAATCCAAAAGATGTTGCAGGAGTTTGGGGACATTGTGGTGGATGACCTTCCGGATGAACTTCCACCCAGGAGAGGTATTAGTCACTGCATTGACTTTATACCAGGGGCAAGTCTGCCAAATAAAGAAGCTTATCGGATGAGTCCTAAAGACCATGAAGAAATCAGGAAACAGGTCCAGGAGTTGTTGGACAAAAGATTGATTAGAGAGAGCATGAGCCCCTGTGCAGTACCAACTGTTTTGGCTCCAAAGAAAGGAGGAGAGTGGCGAATGTGCACAGACTCTAGAGCCATTATCAAAACTACGGTTAGGTACAGGTTTCCCTTACTGAGAATGGACGATATGATGGACTGTTTGAGTGGGGCGGCTTATTTCTCGAAAATTGACTTGAAAAGTGGATATCACCAGATCCGAATTCGGGAAGAAGATGAGTGGAAGACAGCTTTCAAGACGAATGAAGGCTTATATGAATGGCTGGTGATGCCATTTGGGTTGAGCAATGCTCCCAGTACGTTCATGCGCTTGATGAATGAGGTACTGAAGGAATTTATTGGGAAATTCGTAATAGTTTACTTGGATGATATTTTGATTTTTAGTAAAATGAAGGAAGAACATTTCAGACATGTTCGTAGTGTGTTGAGGAAACTGCAGCAGAACAAATTGCTGATCAATCTGAAAAAGTGTACTTTTTTTCAGCGGGAGTTAGTGTATTTGGGCTTTGTAATTACAGAAAACGAATTAAAGATGGACCCAGAAAAGGTGGCAGCTATAGTTAGCTGGCCTTCTCCGGGAAGTTTGTTTGAAGTCCGCAGTTTCCACATATTAGCAAGTTTTTACAGGAAATTCATCAGGAATTTCAGTGAGATCTGCGCACCCACGCTGGATACGATTAAGAAGACAAATCAGCCATTTCACTGGACTGAAGCAACGGAGAGAGGTTTTCAAATTTTGAAAAAGAAGATTACCGAAAGACCGATATTGAGGCTGCCTGATTTCAACAAACCTTTTCAGGTTCGTTGTGATGCCAGTAATACGGCCATTGGGGCAGTACTAAGTCAGGAGGATAGACCAGTCGCATATTTCAGTGAAAAGCTGAACGAGAGTAGACAGAAATACTCAACCTATGACAAAGAATTCTATGCAATTATACAAGCGTTAAAGCATTGGAGGCATTATCTGTTGGGTAACGAATTTGTTTTGTTTACAGATAACTCTGCGTTACAGTACATTATGCAGCAACATAAACTGAACCATAAACATGCAGCATGGGTAGAGTATTTACAGAATTTCACGTTTGTACTAAAACATATTAGTGTGCAAGCAAACAAGGTGGCAGATGCGCTGAGTAGAAGGATTCTACTCTTACAGGAAGGTACGATGCAGGTTTTAGGCTTTGAACACCTGAAAGAGTTGTATCAAACATATGCCGATTTTAAGGAAGCCTATGAGGCTTGTCAAAACCCTCTGTTAAGAAACAACAGTCTGTGGTTGGATTATAATTTACAGGAGGGATTGTTGTTTAAGGGAGGACAGCTGTGTATTCCCAACTGCTCTATGCGCGAAAACATTATTCAGGAAAAACATAGTGGAGGTTTGGCTGGACACTTCGGTATAGACAAGACAGTAGCACGGGTACGACATTTTTATTTTTGGCTAAAATTACAGCGGGATGTACAAAGGTACGTGAGTAGGTGCAAAGTTTGCCAACTGGCAAAGGGACACAGTCAGAATACAGGTTTGTATTTACCATTACCCGTTCCGAGCCGACCATGGGACTCCGTCAGTTTAGACTTTGTTCTGGGTTTTCCTAAGACACAACGGGGTTTCGATTCAGTAATGGTTGTGGTAGATCGTTTTTCAAAGATGGAGCACTTTGTACCTTGAAAAAAGACCAGTGATGCTACTTATATAGCACATTTGTTTTTCACTGAGATTGTTCGACTACATGGGCTTCCAAGGTCCATCATTTCCGACAGGGATGTAAAATTCATCGGTCATTTTTGGCGAACCCTGTGGAAAAAGTTGAACACCCAATTACAGTTCAGCTCCGCTTATCACCCGCAGACAGATGGCCAAACTGAAGTAGTAAACAGGAGCTTAGGAAATTTGCTTCGGAGTTTAATAGGAGAGAATGCACGGACGTGGGACCGTGTACTAGCTCAGGCGGAATTCGCATATAACGATTCCCCTAATCGCAGCACCGGTTATAGTCCTTTCCAGATTAGGTATGGCATGCATCCACGCGGAGTGCATGGGTTATGGGATTTTGGGAAGCTCGAAAAACGAAGTGCTGATGGCGAAGATTTCACCCAAGCAATGAGCAATTTACATGAGCAAGTAAAGCTGAAATTACAGGACAACAGTAAAAAATACAAGCAGCGGGCTGACTCAAAGCACCGAGAAGTTCAGTTTAACGTTGGGGATGAAGTCCTTGCATATTTACGAAAGGAGCGATTTCCGAAACGGGAGTACAGCAAATTGAAGTATAAAAAGATCGGTCCCTGCAAAATCATTCGCAAATTTTCTGCGAATGCTTACGAGCTGCAGTTACCACCAAGGATCGGTATTTCTCCCATTTTCAACGTGGAAGATCTGTTCCCTTATGTCGCTGATCCGAAAGATGATACAGCAGCAGAACCACCGCGGGACACCAGTTGTGAGGAAAGTTCGTGGATGAGGCAGATGCCAATGGC
>APFE031176788.1:22382-54570 GCA_000404065.3 Pinus taeda
ATTGGAAGGATATTTTTCAGTTCATGACTTTTCCAATCGGGAAAAGATTGTGTTTTCACTTCTCAAAAGTTGCCCCACACATCAAGGACTAGTGGGAAACCTACTATGAGCAAAAGGATGAGAGTGAACTCTCAATGTTTTTAGCTACGCCCACTTGGAAATCTTTCAGAGATGCCATCCAGGAATAGTATTACCTTGTCGGGAGCTATGAAGATAAATACATAAAGTAGACCACGCTACGGCAAGGAAGGGGCGAAGATGTGTCGGAGTTCACAAATACCTTCCATACCCTTTGAACGAAGCTGGGTATCAAGGATACTTAGCGACATTTTGTGCTCAAGTATCACGATTGTCTACACAAGTACATCCAGAATGAGGTGCAGTTCCTCGAAATTTCGTCGCTGAGCATGGCATATTGGTACGCTGTAAAGATTGAGTAGAAGTTTAAACAGAAGAAGCAGGACTTTGGAGTTGTGAATCTAAAGTAAGGAAAAGGCTCCCCCAAACCACAAAACAAGAGACCAACCTAAGGTGGGGCTACCCAGGACAACCCTCTAAAGCCGCAAGCAAAGAACAACATCACGAAGATGAATAAGAAGATGGGAAAATGGTGTGAGTTCCATAAGAGCTCCACTCACAATACAAGTGAGTGTCAGGCCAACTAGTAACTCATGGCTGAGTTGGAGGCTTCTGAATCAGACAAAGGTTCTAACTCTGAATCAGAACCTAATAAGGGGACTGACAAAGGGAAATAGATCATTGATGCAGAGCCCAGCGCCACCGTGGCCACCACAAAGATCCAGAAAATTGAGCCTGAAGACCCAAAGGAGGAGGAACGCCTCTTCCACTCACAGATGTGGGTGAAGGGTTCTCTAATGAAGTTCATTGTCGATAGCGGGAGCCAAAATAACCTCGTTTCAGTAGAATTCATGAAGCAGCTGATACTAAAGACTACAACATATCCACAATCGCACACCATTCGGTGGCTTCACCAAGGAAGAGATCTTCGCATCAGCCAACAGTGACACCTTCCCTATAGCATCAATCCCTTCATGGATTAAGTATTGTGTGACGTTTCTCCTCTTGAATTTTCTGATGTATTGTTAGAACAACCATACTTATGGAAGTGACATGTTGTATATGAGTCTAGACCTCACTTTGTGATTATTACTTTGGCTAATAAGTTGTACAGGATACCGGAGGTAGCCCCGCCTACTGCCATTTCTTTGATCATTGCAAAGCATTGTAGTAAGATCATTTCCCAGACCAGGAAATTTGTTTTCCTTATGATTCGCCCCCAAGGCAAGAAGAAGGTTGTGGCCACGAATTCTAGGCAAGGCTCCTCTACACAGAAGCAACTGATGGACAAGTTCGTGGAGGAGTACAGGGATATTTTCGCCTCACCCACAGGGCTACCTCTTCACTATCAGGTCAAGCACTCCATCGATATGACCCCGGGCACGCCACTACCAAATGGATCGATCTATCGACGGCCTGTTCTAGAAAATGATGAGATCAAAAGGCAGATTCAGGAACTATTGTGGAAAGGGCAGATGAGGCCAATATCATCACCTTATGGGAGCCTGATTGTATTGGTACAGAAGAAGGATGGGAACAGGAGACTCTGTATTCTCTATCAAGCGTTGAACAAGATCACTGTCCAGAATAGGTACCCAATCGCAAATATTGATGACCTTCTAGACCAGATCAAGGGGGCCAAATATTTCAGCAAGATTGACTTGAATTCTGGTTATCACCAGGTGCCTATCAAACCCTTTGATGTGTGGAAGACTGCCTTCAATTCCAAGGAAGGCCTTTCCGAATGGTTGGTCATGTTGTTCGGATTGACGGACACCCCTGCAATTTTCATGATACTGATGGATGACATCTTGCAGCCCTTTGCCAATGAATTCATGGTGGTCTATCTAAATGACATCTTGATCTTCAGCCAAACTTGAGAAGAAGACCTCCACCATATTCGACAGGTCCCTCAAACCCTTCGACAACACAAGTTGTGTGCTAACTTGGAGAAACGCACCTTTGTCCTGACCTAGGTTCAATATTTGGGGTACATCATTGATGAGCAAGGTGTACATGTGGAGCCATCCAAGATACAAGTCATTCAAGACTGGCTAGCCCCAACCACTCTAATAGAGCTCCGCATATTTTTGGGTCTAGCCAATTTCTATCGCAGATTCGTGTTGGGGTTCTATCATATCACTTGCCCTTTAAGTCAAGTCAATAAGGGCGGAGTGAAAGAAAATTTATTTTGGTTGGAATCCCAACAATGAATGTTCTCTGAGTTGAAGAATTGCCTCTGTTCTACACCAGTTCCCACATTACCAAACCTACAACAACCATTTGATATTGACACAGATGCCTCTAACTATGCTATTGGGGCATTTCTTATTCAACATGGGCATCTAGTGGCTTACATCAATGGGATGCTTTCAGACACAGTCCAAAAGTACCGCACTTATGACAAAGAAATGTATTCCATTATGAAGCCCTATCTTCAATGGAAGCATTACATTTTGGGGAAGGAAGTGGTCATCCACATAGACCACCGGCCTCTATAGTACATACAGACACAAGGGAAGTTGGAGAACAATCTCCATCAGAAATGGTCCACCTATTTGCAACAATTCCATTTGAACATTAAGTATAAGAAGGGAAACACCAATAATGTCATTGATTGCCTCAGCAGACCACCAATCATGGCACTGATCACTGTGCTCGACTCTGGTGGGCACGAGACATCGGGGTGGCCGTGTATTTACAAGAGCAATCCAGAATTCAGCAGCATATACCAGACACTCTTGGAAGGGAAGAAAGTTCCAAAATTTCACCTTCAGGATGTAGTGTTATCCCACTCAGGACACATATATGTTCCTTCAAGTGAACATGCCAAGATGATTTGGGAGGCGCATTACAATCGGGTCACTACACATTTCGGAGTGGAGAAAAAAGAGATGATATTGCAGAAGTATTTTTATTGGCCGAAACTTCATCAGGATGTCGGGAAATACATTAGATCCTGCACTGCTTGTGCCATTGCCAAACAAACCATCAAGAAAAAAAGCTTGTATACTCCTCAACCTACTCTTAGCCAGCCTTGGGAATCTGTCTCCATGGATTATATGTCGAGCCTTCCTTATACTAAGAATAGAAACGATCACATTTTCATGGTCCTCGACAGATTCTCTAAGAAGGCCATCATGGCGGCCTGCAAGAAGAGTATATCAGCAGAGGCCACTGCTAAGCTCTTCTTTGAGCACATGTGGGTACACTTTGAGATCACACAGTCCATTATCTTAGATTGGGACACCAGATTCCTGAGTGCATTTTGGTCAAGTCTCTAGTCGATGCTGGGTATAAAATTCACTATGTCCATGACTTTCCATCCCCAAACTGATGGCCAAATAGAGGTTGTAAACAAAATGATTGTACACATTATGCGCATGTACAAATCAAAGCATCCACGCACATGGGATGAAAGTCTCCCCTATATACAATACAGCTACAACAGAGCTCTCCACAGCTCAACAAGCCACAAACCTTTTCAAGCAAGGCTGGGATTTCAACCATTATGCCCCATTGAATTTATATCCATTCAGGTAGATTCATCTCACATGTAGTCTAAAGCTGAAAGGGTTAACAACTTCATTTAGTGCATTCAACACATCTGCCAGCAGGTCCATGATATATTGGATAGATCCAATGTGAAGTACAAGTAGCGCCATGATCAACATTGAGTGCCATACAAGTTCTAGTTGGGCGACAAAGTTTGGCTTCATTTGCAAAAGGAGTGCCTTGTTGGGCCCCACCGCAAGCTTCACCCACTTCGATATGGGTCATACACCATCACCAAGGCCTACGGTTACAATGCCTTCGAGCTCAGCATCCCACCATTCCCTGTTCTGCAGCTAGTGTTCAATGTAGATCGCCTTCGGCCATACTTCCCGCCATTGTTGGACACATTTGACATTGCAGAATAGCTCACACCAACATAGCTAAACCCAAACTGCATGGAACAGGCCACCACTGATCAGATCATGGACACATAGATCAAGAGCACTTGCCAGTAGAAGATCCAACTATATCAGGTTGTCAAAGTTGGCCAACTCCTTTACCAAGGAAATTGGCTCACCAGGGACCAAGTTCAGTAGAAGTTTCCCCATCTCATGGAGGCACTCAATGCAATGGGGACCATTGCTTCTTAAGGGGGGAGGAATGATCCAGGTGGATATTGGTGGCCACGTTCCTATTCCACTTGGACCCCCAACACTATCTATTTCAGGTTTTCGGTTTCCTTAATTGTAGCACAATTTACTATTTTTGGCATTTTCCGAGTCTTGATCTTCTAGAGCCGTTTTGAGGCCCTAAATGGCGTTTTTTAGGGAAAACAAAGAGACTAAAAGCATCCCAAATCGACTTGTCGATTTGGTTTCAGCCCTATATTCAAGGTCTTAGAAATGAGGTGTTATGATAGTAGAACGAAGATCGTATGCCAAAGTTACGACCCCGGGAAGTTGATGTACTAATTTACCCAAATGGGGCCCACCATTTTGGGGCTTCATCTCCTAGGGTTAGGTTTTTAGATATTTAGGATTTTCCATTGTTTCTCAATAATAAATACACCTATGAGCCTCATTGTAACACAGTTCAGAGGCATGTAGCCACCACATCCCTCCTAAGAGATAAGCTACGATTGACCAAGCTATCTTATTTCCATTCTATTTGTAAGCATAGTTCAGTGTTTTTCCATTAATGAAATGAAGTGTTTTTATGCCACATCTCTGTGTTTATGATTATATCTATAAGTTTTTGGATTCATGTTTAAGTTCAGATCAATGTATCTGAGGGGTATTCTCTTTCTCTATTTTTCTTTGCATGTCCCCAACGAGGTCAGGGTATAAGTAATTAGGGCTCGATTGGTTGAACCATCGCAGGATCATCCTCACAAAGCCTGATGGCCTCCCATGGAAGAAGAAAATAAACACGAGGGGGCAGGAGATCCTTTCAAAATGTTGCTCGAAGAAGCTCTCAACTGACAGAGGGACACGATGAAGGATAACTTTGCCCAGATTCTTCGATTGCTACCCACAAGCTATGAGTCTTCATCCAACAGCCACTTTGGAGGCGCCATCCTTTTTAAGGTACAAGTTAACTTCGATATTCCCATATTCGAAGGCTTGATAGATGCAGATGTCATAGATAAATGGTTAAATCTATTGGAAGGATATTTTTCAATTCATGACTTTTCCAATCAGGAAAAGAAGACATTTGCACTTCTCAAAGCCGCCCACACGTCAAGGACAGGTGGGAAACCTACTATTAAAAAAGAGTGAACCCTCGATGTTTTTAGCTACACCCACTTGGAATTTTTGTTAAGACGTCATCAAGGAACAATATTGCCCTGTTGGGAGCTATGAAGATAAATACATAAAGTGGACCATGTTATGGCAGGGAAGGGACCAAGATGTGTTGAATTTCACAAATACACTTCCATAACCTTCGCACGAGGCTGGGTATCAAGAATATCGAGCGAAATTTGGTGCTCAAGTACCACGGCTATCTACATAAGTACATCTAGGATGAGATGTAGTTCCTGGACATTTCCTTGCTCGACACGACATCTCAGTATGCGATAAAAATTGAGCATAAGTTTAACCAGAAGAAGCGGGACTTTGGAACTACAAATCCAAAGCAAGCAAAAGGTGCCCCCAAACCACAGAACAAGGGACCAACCCAAGGCGGGGCTACCGAGGACAACCCATTAAAGTCGCAAGCAAATAACAACACCATGAAGATGAAGATGGACATGGGAAAATGGTGTGACTTCCATAAGAGCTCCACTCACAATACAAGTGAGTGTCGGGCCAAACAATCATTGGTGGCCAAGTTGAAGGTTTTCAAATCAGATGCATGTTTCAACTTTGAATCAGAACCTGATAATGGAACAGAAAAAGGGAAGCAGATCCTTGATGTAGACCCCAGCGCCACCATCGCCACCACAGAGATCCAGAAATTTGATCCTGAAGATCCAAAGGAGGGGGAACACCTCTTCCACTCACAAATGTGGGTGAAGGGTTCTCCGTCGTAGCTCATTGTCGACAACGAGAGCCAAAAGAACCTCATTTTAGCATAAGTAGTGAATCACCTAGGACTAAAGACTACAACACATCCATAGCCATACACCATTGGGTGGCTTCACCAAGGACGAGATATTCGCATCAGCGAGCAGTGCTGCCTTCCCTAGAGCATCAAGCCCTTCACGAATGAGGTATTGTGTGATGTTGCTCATCTTGAAGTTTCTGATGTATTGTTAGGACAACCATACTTGTGGAAGTGACATGTTGTATATGAGTCTACACCTCACTTTGTGATTATTACTTTGTCTAATAAGTTGTATAGGATACCGAAGGTAACCCCGCCTATCGCCATCTCTTTGATCACTGCAAAGCAATGCAGCAAGATCATTTCCAAAACCAGGAAATTCATTTTCCTTATGATTCTCCCCAAAGGCAAGAAGAAGGTTGTGGCCATGGCTTCCAGGCAGGGCTTCTTTGCACAGTAGCAACAGATGGATAAGGTTGTGGAGGAGTACATGGACATTTTTGCCTCATCCATAAGGGTACCTTTTCACTGTCAAGTCAAGCACTCCATCGATCTGACCTCGGGTGTGTCACTTCCCAATGGACTGATCTATCAATGCTCTATTCTAGAAAACGATGACATAAAGAGGCAGATTCAGGAACTACTATAGAAATGGAACATCAAGCCAAGCTCATCACCCTGTGGGAGCCTGATTGTATTAGTACAGAAGAAGGATGGGACCTAGAGACTCTATATTGACTATCGGGCAATGAACAAGATCATTGTCTGGAATAGGTACCCAATCCTGCGGATTGATGACATTCTTGACCAGATCAAGGGGACCAAATATTTCAGCAAGATTTACTTGAAGTCATGTTATGACCAGGTGCCTATCGAACCCTCCGATGTGTGGAAGACTACCTTTAAATCTAATGAGGTCCTTTTCGAATGGTTGCTCATGCCATTTGGATTGACGAATGCCCCCACAACCTTCATAAGACTGATGGACGACATCTTGTGGCTCTTCACTAATGCATTCGTGGTGGTGTATCTAGATGGCATCTTGATCTTCAGCCAGAGTTGGGAAGAACACCTCCACCATATTCAACAAGTCCTTCAAACCCTTCGATAACACAAGTTGTGTGCTAACTGGAGAAATGCACCTTTGGCCTGACCTAGGTTCAATATCTGGGGTACATAATTAATGAGAAGGGTGTACATGTGGACCCATCCAAGATTCAAGTCATTCAAGACCAGCCAGCCCCAACCACTCTAACAGAGCTCTGTAGCTTTTTGGGTCTTGCCAATTTCTATTGCAAGTTCGTGTTGGGGTTCTCTCATATCGCTTGGCCTTTAAGTCAAGTCACTAAGGGTGAAGCGAAAGAAAATTTATTTTTATCAAAAACCCAGCAATGAGCGTTCTCCGAGTTGAACAACCATTTGAGATTGAGACAGATGCCTCTGACTATGCAATTGGGGAAGTTCTTACTCAACATGGGCATCCACTGGCTTACCACAGTGAGATGCTTTCAGACATAGTCCGAAAGTATACCACTTATGACAAAGAAATGTATTCCATTGTGCAGGCCTGTCGTTAATGGATGCATTACATTCTGGGAAAGGAAATGGTCATCCACACAGACCATCAGCCCCTACAACTCATACACACACAAGGGAAGTTACAGAATGATCGCCATCAGAAATGGTCCACCTATATGCAACAATTCCATTTGAACATTAAGTATAAGAAGGATAGGAACAATAATCTCGATGATTGCCTCGGCAGGCCACCAGTCATGGCGCTGATCATTGTGTTCAATGCTTGTGGTCACAAGACTTCGAGGTGGTTGCATGTTTACAAGAGCGATCTAGAATTCGGCATCATATAACAAACACTCCTGGAAGGGAAGAAAGTTCCAAATTTTCACCTTCAAGATGCACTGTTATGCCACTTAGGACACATATGTGTTCCTTCAAGTGAGCTTGCCAAGATAATTTGGGAGGCGCATTACAATTGGGTTGCTGGACATTTTGAAGTAGAGAAAACAATGGCGTATTGCAGAAGTATTTTATTGGCCGAAACTTCGTTAGGATGTTGGGAAGTAGATTAGATCCTACATCACCTGCGCCATTGCCAAACCAGCCATCAAGAATCAAGGCTTGTGTACTCCTCTACCTACTCCTAGCTAGCCTTGGGAATCTATCTCCATGGATTATATGCCGTGCCTTCCATCTATTAAGCACGACAATGATTGTGTTTTTGTGGTCATCGACAAATTATCTAATATGGCCATCATGGCAGCCTGCAAGAAGTGTATCTCAGCAAAGGCCACTACTAATCTCTTCTTTGAGTGCGTGTGGGTACACTTTGGGATCCCAGAGTCCATTACCTTAGATCCTGACAACAAATTCTTGAGTGCATTTTGGTCAAGTCTCTAGTCGATGTTGGATACAAAACTCACGAATTCCATGTCTTTCCATCCCCAAACTGATGGCCAAACAAAGGTGGTCAACAGAATGATCGTACACATTCTACGCATGTACAACTTTAAGAATCCACGCACATGGGATGAAATTCTCCCCTATGTCCAACACAACTACAATAGAGCTCTCCACAAATCAACAAGCCACAACCCCTTTTAGGTAAGGTTGGGATTTCAGCCATTATGCCCCATTGATGTGGCCATACCATTTACAACCACTCAGGTAGATTCAGCTAACCTGCAGTCCGAAGCTGAAAGGGCTAACATATTCATTTAGTGCATTCAACACATCTGCCAACAAGTCCATGATATATTGGACAGATCCAATGTGAAATACAAGCATTGCCATGATCAACATCGAGTGCCTCACAAGTTCTAGGTGGGTGAAAAAGTCTGGCTTCATTTGCAAAAGAAGCACCTTGCTGGGCCCCACCACAAGCTTTGTCCACCCTGATATGGGCCATACACCATCACCAAGGCCTACGGTGACAATTCCTTTGAGCTTAGCATCCCACTGTTCCTTGGTCTACACCTAGTGTTCAATGTAGATCGCCTTTGGCCATACTTCCCACCATTGTTTGACACATCTGACATTGCAAAACAGCTCACACCAACAAAGCTAAACCCAAACTGCATGGAACAAGCCACCACTAATCGGATAATTGGAAGAGCACTCACTAGTAGAAGATCCAACTATATTAGGTTGTCAAAGCTAGTCAACTCCTTCACCAAGGCAAGTGGCTCACTAGGGACCAAGTTCATCATTGATTCCTAGGGGGGGAGGAATGATCTAGCTATATATTGGTGGCCACCTACCTATTCCACTTGGAACCCCAACACTCTCTCTTTTAGTTTTTCGGTTTCCTTAATTGTAGCACAATTTACTATTTTTGGCAGTTTTTCAGGTCGTCAACTTCCGGAGCCGTTTTGAGGCCCTAAATGGTGTTTTTAGGGAAATAGGAAAGATTGAAAACATCCCAAACCGACTTTCTGATTTTTTTTGGCCTTCTTTTTGAGATCTTTGAAACGAGCTATTATGATAGCCAAATGGAGATCGTATGCCAAAGTTACAACCCCAGGAAGTTAATGTACCAATTTACCCAAATGGGGCCCACAGTTTTGGCGCTTCATCTCCTAGGGTTAGGTTTTTGAATGTTTAAGGTTTTACATTATTTCTCAATAGTAAATAGGCCTTTAAGCCTCATTTTTAACATAGTTCAGAGGCATGTAGCTGCCACATCTCTCCTCATAGATAAGCTACTGTCACCCAAGCTATATTATTTTCATTCTGTTTGTAAGCATAGTTCAGTATTTTTTCATTAATGAAATGAAGTATTTTTCTATTGTATCTATGTGTTTATGATTATATTTGTAAGTTGTTGCATTCTAGTTTAATTTTAAATCAACTAGAGACTTAGATTGGTACAAAATCCCTAACTTATCCCACAAAGCCTTCGTTAAAGCTTCCACTGATACATTCAAAAATACTAAATTTGAAATACACAAATGCATTTGTGCTCTTTTCTTTCTAATCCAAATTCCTCTAGTCTTCATCAGAGATTGTCGTTGGTTTAGTACCTAGATATACCACAATCCACTGATCTTTATCCACCAGTAGATCCTGCATCTTGAGTTTCCACAACTCAAAACTTTGACAGTCCCTCATTCATTAATTTTTGGATGATCTTTACAATGCAAGGCTCGGCAATATATAGCCTTAGAACCGGTTATCCGGTCATAACTTTTACTGGAAACTGGAAATAAAGGAATCTCCTTTCGGCTAGACTATCATGCAAGATATCATAGTCCGAATGTAGAAGTACAATAATGAGATGTACATAAAGCAAGAACTGACTAAAGAAATGTACTAAAAGTAAAGATTCGGGCAAGTGCGGACAACCACTTGTTATCTCATCCCTTAGAGGCAAGGGCATATGGGGACCGAATCTTGACATACAGAAAACAAATCTTATCGACAAAATGGCTGGAATCTAGGACATTGGCTCTTTTACAAAAGTATTTACACAGTGGAGATTTTTAACTGGACTAAATCCCACGGAAACCAAAAAGCAATTATTCCATATCAATAGAGGTGATTTGCAAAGATTCCATTAGAGTGATCTTTTGCAATCATTCGTTGTTTGCTCTTTCTTCATGATCATGTTGATGATGAGGATCCCTTTCTTGATAATAATCTACCAAGCCATTTAACTCAGGAGCAAAAACTTCATTAGGAATATATAGCCATGGGAGATCCTGTTCTCTGAAACAACAATACAAATGGAATGAATACAGATTTTGAGGTCTATATTGTTCATCGACAGAAATCCTACCTTGGAAACTTACAAAGAGACTAAAAGATTGGTCTCCCTCATTTACGACTACCATTGTATCCTGGTGAACTAATGTAAACTCTATGACATAATCATTCTGAGCAACTATATGCAATTCCCACATTAGAGTACTAAGGGTACACTTAGTATCATGTTCTAACATCAAATTGACTCTTGGCATATACTTGACCAAAAACATTTTGAATCAAGGACTCCACCAATTGACAACACTATCTATATTTACGACAAAAAATATGACTCTGACAGACCCATGTACTCTGGCTTTCTAATGAATGGTAAAGTAGTCATGCCATGTCCAGTCAGTGTTCAGGATGAATGCAAGCTAAGAAGGCTCTGCTTCTCTAGTCAAAGTATAATAAAATCTCCAAGGCCTCTCTCTATATGGTAACTCTCTTTCATCTGACCACATGCTATCTTCAGAATCAAACCATTTCTACAGAACTAGTTTCGTAAGACTTATTGGCAAAGACTCAAACCTTTTACAAAACAATCCCAACAAAATTGGTAATGACACTGACTACAAACTATTGCTTGACTGACTCTTCTAGACTTGACTGAACTTGAAGCTTCATCTTGTCGCAATGACCTGAACATTTTGATTTCTTTGATTTCTTGTGAACCTTCTCTTGTGAGCATGTCCGCAAGGTAATTTTCAGCACCGAATTTATAGACTATATAAAAATCAAAACCATCAAGCCATAATTCCCATCTCAATAGCCTAGTACTTCCTTGCTCAAGCAGTCTTTTGTTTTCCAAAATGCTCTTCATATGTTTCAAATTTGTTCTGACTAAGAATATGACACATTTTAGGAACAAATGAAACCTTTTTATTCCTCTTTTAACAGCTAGTATCTCCTTATGGGAAGAAGGATACTTTCTTTAAATATCATCAAATGTTCCTGAGGAATAAGTACATAACAGTTCTTTCCTCCCATGCTTCTGCAATAATGCTGCAGCCCAAGTATGATCAGAAGCATCTATCTCAAGAATAAATGGAAGATTATTATATGGCAGCTTAAGTTTTGGCAAATCTGTAATTTTGCCTTTAATGCTTCTGACTACATTGATCATCTCTTCTGTCCATCCCCCTACTTGCTTCTTTAATATTTTCTGAAGGACTTTTGTATCATCCACTTGTTTCTCATATATCTTATATAATTCAAGAAACCAAGAAACCTATGCAACGTTCTAATATCTGGAATAACTTCAGGAAATTTCAATAAATGGGTTAGAACATGAGGTTGCAGATTTACATGTCGTTGTTCTATATACAGTCCCAAATAATCTATTCTGACTTTACCAATCTGAAATTTTTTTAGAAGTCCAAGAGCATATCAAGAAGTTACATTCTAGCTACAATGAAATTTTGGGTACATAGAATGAACATGCCCAACAATTGAATGATATTAACTCTAATATGGGTATTATTTCAAAATCTCTTGGTCATTTAAGAGATGCTCTTCCAGCCCCTACTTCTCCTCCACATTATAGAGAAGTAGACCTGTCAAGTTCCAAATTAACATTCACCTCTTCTAAACCTGAATCCTCCCATAAAAGCATTCTTTTTAAGGGGGTAGAGAATATTGGTAAACTTCAGATTGAAAGAATTCAAAAAGGAATAGATTTAGCCAAAGAGAAAACAGAATTAATGAGAAATCAGCTAAACAAATTTCCTTCTATTGACAGTCTGAGACTACCAAAAGAGTATGTTAGTCTCAAAATTCTCATTGAAAATTGTCAACCATCTGCTCCAAAAGAGATATTAGCCATGTCTGGAGTAACTGCTACTCCTAAAACCCCTGGTGAGCCTACCCAAGGTGAGTCAAGTTTTAAGAGAGATAGACATGAGCCCTATTTATTTTCACACAAAGGGAGGAAAGACCAAGAGGACACTACTGCTCATGAAGCTTTGGTTTCTAGTCCTTTTGGTAGATATTCAGAAAGATTACAAAGCACCACCACAAAGTTAGATAATCCCTCAGGAAAGCGATATGGTAATACTTTGCTAGTGAATATTGATTGCTTAAGTTATGAAGAAGTAATTAATGTCCTGCATAACATTCATGCTTGGGCATTACAAAGGAAGGCAGAAACTAAGGCAAGCTAGTCTGATATTGTTACCCAGATTGTTTGGTCTTTTACTGGTATTGAAAAAATGTGGTGGGATAAATTGTCTGATAGAGAAATGACACAGATTGTTGAAAATGAAGATGATCCTTTGAAAGCCTTGTTTGATGCTTTAAAACATGACTTTGTCGAATCTGTGCCAGAAGACTCAGCTCATCATGCCCAGTTATTCTTGTCTCAGAAATTGTGTGATATTGATTATCTACAAGAATATTTTTGCACTATGCAAAAATTGCTTTATCAAGCTCATGACTCTCATAATGTTGCATATCTAAGATATTACATAGCCTCTATGCCAGGAAAAATCCCAGATCTGATAAATCAATACATAGAGACTAATAAGGTCAATATTGAAAATTCATCTTTTGCAGTCGTCCATAAGATGATATTCTCTATACTTCAAAGAGAGTGTGCTGCTGAAAAGGCTAAAAGCAATTTTAAGAAGCAGATGCATTTCAGCACCAAGCTATGCAATACTTTTCCTGAAGCATATAACTTTGGTTTTCATTCAAAATCCAAGAACAAAGCATTAAAGAAATCTAAGGTTGCTTGTTCATGTAAACCTGAGAAATATTTTCCTAAAGAAAAGAAATATTATCCCTCCAGAAAAATTTTCAACAAAATAAGGGTAGTATTTAAGAAGAGATCAAGAACTTCAAAGAAAGTTACTTGCTTTATTTGTGGTAAAGAAGGTCACTATGCAAATAATTGTAGAGAAAAGAAAGATAAGAAATAGATGAAAATTATGGATATTTTCTCTACAATTCATGATCCAAAAGAATGGGATCTTATATCTCATTCTGAAGGTGAATATTTTGAGGTTTCTAGTTCTTCTTCAACTGATATTGAAGAAGATATTCTTGATATAAGAAGAATATATCTAGATGACAGTTCCTCTGATTCAGAAGAAAATTTTATTCCTAATATGAAGATGTTTTATGGTTCTTCTGACAATTTACAGGTAAAGATTGCAGCAGTCAAAGTTGAATTGGCTCAGCTTGATCCGGTCGGGTTCACTGCAAGAAGGAGATTGACAGAAAAACTTGAAAGTCTAGAAAAACGACTACCTTCTGGGAAGAGGAATAAAGAAAAATTCATAGATGAAGAGTTCATAGAAAAAGAATTTGATTCCCTATTCAAGCCTCTCCAGATAAAAGAAATTTCATCATCATATTGAGGTATGGTCAAAATTAGTTCTTTAAAGAACAAGATAGAACACTTAGAATCTTCAATTCATCATACTAGATTAGAGATGGTTCACTAGATCAGATATGGTTCAATTAGCATCCAAACTCCAAATGCTTATCTCAGAGTATGATGATTGTAATTCCAAATTATTTGGTTTGTTGCTTAAGAATGTCTCAGAAGAATTCCTTCAGAAAGGTACCAGTGTAGAAGTAGTCAGAGTAATGGGAATTGGAGATAGAGTGGTAATCCCTATAAAAATCAAATTGCCAAAAATAAAATATTACACTCTAGATTCTCAAATTGATTCTGGAGCCATGAGTAGTTTTTGCAAGTATGGTGCAATTCCTTCCTATTATTGGCAACCTACTAAATTGTAGTTTAAAGCTATTACAAAAGATTTGATGGAAATCAATCACATAGCTCCTAGTTTTCCAATTTATTTGAATAATGTCCAGGTGAAATTTTCATTGTACAGTTTTGATACAAGTTCTGACTTTCTTTTAGGACAAGATTTTTTGAATGATCTATTGCCTGTCACTTTTGCTAAAGGCACAGTCACCTTTAGCACTTCTGAAGGTATAGTCAGCTTGCCCTCATCTAGTGATTACCAAATAATAGTACAGCCGACAGACCAAGGTTTGGTCTATCACAGCCTCCAAGATCTGACCAAGATTAACAATATTTTCAAGAATGCAGAACTTCATGGTCCCAAAACTTTGGAAAAAATATCGGACAAGATTCGGAAAGATTGCACTGCCTCTAGACCTGATGCATTCTGGACCCGTGAAAATTATTTTGTGGCCCTTCCCTATAAGGAAAATTATGTTCCAAAGCCACAAAAAGCCAGTGCTAATCATATGAGCCCCTCAGAACAAGATCTATGTCGACAAGAGATAGCACAGTTATTAGAACAGAAACTGATAGAGCCTTGCAAAAGCCCTTGGGCTTGTCCTGCATTTTATGTGAATAAACACAGTGAGTAGAAAAGAGGCAAGAAGCGCCTCATCATCAACTATAAAGCTCTGAATGATGCCTTGTTTCCAATCCGATATCCTTTACCCAACAGAGCTATTACTTGCCAAAATTGCTAATGCCAATGTCTTCAGGAAATTTGACTTAAAAGTGGGTTTTGGCAGATAGGCATTCTTCCTGACGACAGATACAAGACTGCTTTTACAGTCCCTCATGGCCAATATCAATGGACTGTAATGCCTTTTGGTTTGAAAAATGCTCCATCAGAATTTCAGAAAAGGATGGAAGACATTTTTGGTGGGGAAGAGTACATAATAGTTTATATAGATGATTTGCTTGTTTTTAGCAGAGATGTAAATAGTCACATGATGAATTTAGAGAAGTTTTAGATTCAGAAGAAAAATTTCAGATTGGTAAAGTCAGAATAGATTATTTGGGACTGTATAGAACAAGGACATGTAAATCTCCAACCTCATGTTCTAACCCATTTATTGAAATTTCCTGACGTTATTCCAGATATTAGAATGTTGCAGAGTTTTCTTGGTTGCTTGAATTATATAAGAGAGTTTTATGAGAAACAAGCAGATGATACAAAAGTCCTTCAGAAAAGATTAAAGAAGCAAGCAACAAGATGGATAGAAGAGATGACCAATGCAGTCAGAAGCATTAAAGGAAAAATTACGGATTTGCCAAAAATTAAGCTGCCAGATACTAATCTTCCATTTATTCTTGAGACATATGCTTCAGATCATACTTGGGATGCAGTATTATTGTAGAAGCATGGGACGAAAGAACTAGTATGTGCTTATTCCTCAGGAACATTTGATGATACTGAAAGAAAGTATCCTTCTTCCCATAAGGAGATACTAGTTGTTAAAAGAGGAATAAAAAGGTTTCATTTGTTCCTAAAATGTGTCAAATTCTTAGTCAGAACAGATTTGAAACATATGAAGGGAATTTTGGCAAACAAAAGAGTGCTTGAGCAAGGAAGTACCAGGCTATTGAGATGGGCATTATGGCTTGATGGTTTTGATTTTGATATAGTATATAAATCCAGTGCTGAAAATTACCTCGCTGACATGCTAAAAAGAGAAGGTTCACAAGAAATCAAAGAAATCAAAATGTTCAGGCCATTGCGACAAGATGAAGCTTCAAGTTCAGTCCAGTCTAGAAGAGTCAGTCAAGTAATAGTTTGTAGTCAATTCCATTACCAATTTTGTTGGGATTTTTTTGTAAAAAAGTTCGAGTCTTTACCAATAAGTCTTAGGGAACTAGTTATGCAAAAATGGTTTGATTATGAAGATAGCATGTGGTCATATGCAAGAGAGTTACCATATAGAGAGTGGCCTTGGAGAGTTTATTATACTTTGACTAGAGAAGTAGAGCCTTCTTATCTTGCATTCATCCAGAACACTGACTGGACATGGCATGACTACTTTACCATTCATCAGAAAGCCAGAATACATGGATCTGTCAGAGTCATATTTTTTGTTGTAAATATAGATAGTGTTGTCAATTGGTGGAGTCCTTGGTTCAAAAAAAATTTGGTCAAGTATATGATAAGAGTCAATTGGATGTTAGAACATGATACTAAGTGTACCCTTAGTACTCTAATGTGGGAATTGCATATAGCTGCTCAGAATGATTATGTCATAGAGTTTACATTAGTTCATCAGGATACAATGGTAGTCGCAAATGAGGGAAACCAGTCTTTTAGTCTCTTTGTAAGTTTCCAAGGTAGGATTTCTGACGATGAACAATACAAACATCAAAATCTATATTCAGTCCATTTTTATTGTTGTTTCAGAGAACAGGATCCCCCATGGCTATATATTCCTAATGAAGTTTTCTCTCCTGAGTTAAATGGCTTGGTAGATTATTATCAAGAAAGGGATCCTCATCATCAGCATGATCATGAAGAAAGAGAAAACAATGACTGATTGCAAAAGATCACTCTAATGAAATCTTTGCAAATCACCTCTATTGATATGGAATAATTGCTTTTTGGTTTCCATGGGATTTAGTCCAGTTAAAAATCTCCACTGTGTAAATAATTTTGTAAAAGAGACGATGTCGTAGATTCCGGCCATTCTGTTGATAAGATTTGTTTTCTGTATATCAAGATTCGGTCCACATATGGCCTAGCCTCTAAGGGACGAGATAACAAGTGGTTGTCCCCACTTGCCCGAATCTTTAATTTTAGTACATTTCTTTAGTCAGTTCTTGCTTTATGTACATCTCATTATTGTAATCCTACATTCGGACTATGATATCTTGCATGATAGTCTAGCCAAAAGGAGATTCCTTTTGTTTCCAATTTCCAATAAAAGTTATGACCGGGTAACTGGTTCTAAGGATATATATTATTGAGCCTTGCATTGTAAAGATCATCAGAAAATTAATGAAGGAGTCAAAGAGCATATCAAGAAATTGCATTCTGGCTACAATGAAATTTTGGGTAGACAGAATGAACATACCCAACAATTGAATGATATTAATTCTAATATGGGTATTATCTCCAAATCTCTTTGTCATTTAAGAGATGCTCTTCTGGCCCCTCCTTCTCCTCTTCGTTATAGAGAAGTAGACCTGTCAGGTTCCAAATTAACATTCACCTCTTCTGAACCTGAATCCTCCCATAAAAGCATTCTTTTTAAGGGGGTAGAGAATATTGGTAAACTTCAAATTGAAAGAATTCAAAAAGGAATAGACTTAGCCAAAGAGAAAACAGAATTAATGAGAAATCGTCTAAACAAATTTCCTTCTCTTGATAGTCTGAGACTACCAAAATAGTGTGTTAGTCTCAAAAGTCTGATTGAAAATGGTCAACCATCTGCTCCAAAAGAGATATTAGCCATGTCTGGAGTAACTACTACTCCTGAAACCCCTGGTGAGCCTACCCAAGGTGAGTCAAGTTTTAAGAGAGATAGACATGAGCCCTATTTCTTTTCACACCAAGGGAGGAAAGACCAAGAGGACACTACTGCTCATGAAGCTTCGGTTTCTAGTCCTTTTGGTAGATATTCAGAAAGATTACAAAGCACCTCCACAAAGTTAGATAATCCCTCAAGAAAGGGATACGGTAATACTTTGCTAGTGAATATTGATTTCTTAAGTTATGAAGAAGTAATTAATGTCCTACATAACCTTCATGCTTGGGCATTACAAAGGAAGGCAAAAACTAAGGCAAGCTGGTCTGATATTGTTACCCAGATTGTTTGGTATTTTACTGGTATTGCAAAAATGTGGTGGGATAAATTGTCTAATAGAGAAATGACACAGATTGTTGAAAATGAAGATGATCCTTTGAAAGCCTTGTTTGATGCTTTAAAACATGACTTTGTCGGATCTGTGCTAGAAGACTCGGCTCATCATGCCTAGTTATTCTTGTCTCAGAAATTGTGTGATATTGATTATCTACAAGAATATTTTTGCACTATGCAAAAATTGCTTTATCAAGCTCATGACTCTCATAATGTTGCATATCTAAGATATTACATAGCCTCTATGCCAGGAAAAATCCCAGATCTGATAAATCAGTACATAGAGACTAAAGGTCAATATTGAAAATTCATCTTTTGCAGTCGTCCATCAGATGATATTCTCTATACTTCAAAGAGAGTGTACTGCTGAAAAGGCTAAAAGGAATTTTAAGAAGCAGATGCATTTCAGCACCAAGCTATGCAATACTTTTCCTGAAGCATATAATTTTGGTTGTCATTCAAAATCCAAGAACAAAGCATTAAAGAAATCTAAGGCTTCTTGTTCATGTAAACCTAAGAAATATTTTCCTAAAGAAAATAAATATTATCCCTCCAGAAAAATTTTCAACAAAATAAGGGTAGTATTTAAGAAGAGATCAAGACCTTCAAAGAAAGTTACTTGCTTTATTTGTGGTAAAGAAGGTCACTATGCAAATAATTGTAGAGAAAAGAAAGATAAGAAACATATGAAAATTATGGATATTTTCTCTACAATTCATGATCCGAAAGAATGGGATCTTATATCTCATTCTGAAGGTGAATATTTTGAGGTTTCTAGTTCTTCTTCAACTGATATTGAAGAAGATATTCCTGATATAAGAAGAATAGATCTGGATGACAGTTCCTCTGATTCAGAAGAAACTTTTATTCCTGACATGAAGATGTTTTATAGTTCTTCTGACAATTTACAGGTAAAGATTGCAGCAGTCAAAGCTGAATTGGCTCAGCTTGATCCGATCCAGTTCGCTACAAGAAGGATATTGACAGAAAAACTTGAAAGTCTAGAAAAACAACTACCTTCTGGGAAGAGGAATAAAGAAAAATTCATAGATCAAGAGTTCATAGAAAAAGAATTTGATTCCCTTTTCAAGCCTCTCCAGATAAAAGAAATTTCATCATCAGATTCAGGTATGGACAAAATCAGTTCTTTAAAGAACAAGATAGAACACTTAGAATCTTCAATTCATCATACTAGATCAGAGATGGTTCAATTATCATCCAAACTCCAAATGCTTATCTCAGAATATGATGATTGTAATTCTGAATTATCTGGTTTTTTGCTTAAGAATGTCTCAAAAGAATTCCCTCAGAAAGGTACTAGTGTAGAAGTAGTCACAGTAATGGGAATTGGAGAAAGAGTGGTAATCCCTATAAAAATCAAATTGCCAAAAATAAAAGATTACATTGTAGAGGCCCAAATTGATTCTAGAGCCATGAGTAGTTGTTGCAAGTATGGTGCAATTCCTTCCTATTATTGGCAGCCTACTAAATTGCAGTTTAGAGCTATTACAAAAGATTTGATGGAAATCAATCACATAGCTCCTGGTTTTCCAATTTATTTGAATAATGTCCAGGTGAAAGTTACATTGTACAGTTTTGATACAGGATCTTACTTTCTTTTAGGACAAGATTTTTTGAATGATCTATTTCCTGTCACTTTTGCTAAAGGCACAGTCACCTTCAACGCTTCTGAAGGTCCAGTCAGCTTGCCCTCATCTAATGATTACAAAATAAGAGTATAGCCGACAAACCAAGATTTGGTCTATCACAGCCTCCAAGATCTGACCAAGATTAACCAAATTTTCAAGAATGCAGAACTTCATGGTCCCAAAACTTTGGAAAAAATATCGAACAAGCTTCGGAAAGATTGCGCTGCTTCTAGACCTGATGCATTCTGGACGCGTGAAAAGTATTTTGTGGCCCTTCCCTATAAGGAAAATTATGTTCCAAAGCCACAAAAAGCCAGTGCTAATCATATGAGCCCCTCAGAACAAGATCTATGTCGACAAGAGATAGCACAGTTATTAGAACAGAAACTGATAGAGCCTTCTAAAAGCCCTTGGGCTTGTCCTGCATTTTATGTGAATAAACACAGTGAGCAGAAAAGAGGCAAGAAGCGCCTCGTCATCAACTATAAAGCTCTGAATGATGCCTTGTTGCCGCCTTCTAAAAGCCCTTGGGCTTGTCCTGCATTTTATGTGAATAAACATAGTGAGCAGAAAAGAGGCAAGAAGCGCCTCGTCATCAACTATAAAGCTCTGAATGATGCCTTGTTGCCAATCAAATATCCTTTACCCAACAAAGAGCTATTACTTGCCAAAATTGCTAATGCCAATGCCTTCAGCAAATTTGACTTAAAAAGTGGGTTTGGCAGATAGGCATTCTTCTTGGGATAGCAGGCATGTGTCTAGGAACAGAGGGGTAGGACGAGGATGTATGATCCCTACTCCTTATTAGTGGAGATGTATTGACAGCAGACATGGAGCGAGTAAGTGTGGGAGAAGTAAGCTTCAAACCAGATGTACCATTAGGATGTTGAATCAAAGACAATTGTTGAGGTGTCTCTGGAGCATTAAGCTGAGGGTATTTCTGTGATAATGGAATATAAGTACTATTCCATTCATCAGGCAACATACATTCACAAAATCCAATCTGTAGTGGATCAGTATTTCCAGGGCCAAAAATTACTCCTTCCTTTAAAGCTCTTCCTTTCAACTTAGGATTGAGTGTAGGCATAGTAGTAGAGACAAACGGTAGGCAGATAGATGCATGCAGCTAACCAATTTGAGATTGGGGAGCAACATCAAAACCATAAAATTGTATGTAGTCATTCAGGAATTCATTGATATATGGGTCAATTAAGGAAATTTGATAGTGAGAAATGACAGAAGACCAACAAGGCCATTATTGAGAGGGCTCAGGAATCCTCCTATCAAAGCTCATAAAAGTTATTCATCCTTGTATCTAATACACAAGTCAAACATGAATTATTCAAACCAGGTCAAACTATAGGATTGATGCCGAACTGAATCATTCCTATATGGACATATTTATAACCATTCTCTAATCCCCATTCTATGTCATCTTTCTTGATCAAATGAATCTGGTAAACTGACTGACCAGTGGAAATAAGAATATTTACAGAAGTAAATCTGAAAAGCTGAGCAGCGTGAAATTGGAAAACAGGAACCTTATAAAGCTTATCAACTTCTATCTCTGGCAGTGTCCAATTTGGCTGAGGTTCAAATTCTTGTACCAACACTTTCCATCATAGAGGATTTCATCATTATGAGATCTATTCAAAATTTTATTGAGAAAAGACCATCTATTCTTATGAGCTATCTTTCTGTCATCGAGTTTTTGAAGAGAAAACTCATTCATATAACCATCCATTGAAATGAAGTATGAGTAAGCACCTGAACAGAGGAGAAAAAAAATCTTTGTGCACCAGGAAAGTAAACACGGTAGTTCTTCGCCTTCACAGCTCTCTACCAGCGCCTTACCGCCACCTTAGACTCATGGACAGTAGCTCAGACAAATACAAATCAATGAAAAAACCAGACAATATCAAATAGCTTGGACAAAGAACCAGATGGCTCTGATACCAAACCTTAATAATGAGTTAATCACTCCATGATGTAAGCAGATCAAGATTAAATCTCGCAGATGCAGAGCAGGGAGCTATAGAACTCGAAATAAGAAAGAAACTCAGATAACAGCACATAACACTTGCTCAGGGAGCTATAGAACTCGAAATAAGAAACAAACTTAGATAACAGCCATAACAATTGCTCAGAGCAATTCTTCATTAATTTTCGCATGATCTTTACACTGCAAGGCTCAGCAATATATAGCCTTAGAACCAGTTATCCGGTCATAACTTTTACTGGAAACTGGAAACAAAAGGAATCTCCTTTCGGCTAGACTATCATGCAAGATATCATAGTCCACATCTAGGAGTACAATAATGAGATGTACATAAAGCAAGAACTGACTAAAGAAATGTACTAAAAGTAAAGATTCGGGCAAGTGGGGACAACCACTTGTTATCTCGTCCCTTAGAGGCTAGGCCATATGGGGACCGAATCTTGACATACAGAAAACAAATCTTATCAACAGAATGGCCGGAATCTAGGACATTGGCTCTTTTACAAAAGTATTTACACAGTGGAGATTTTTAACTGGACTAAATCCCATGGAAACCAAAAAGCAATTATTCCATATCAATAGAGGTGATTTGCAAAGATTTCATTAGAGTGACCTTTTGCAATCAGTCGCTATTTGCTCTTTATTCATGATCATGTTGATGGTGAGGATCCCTTTCTTGATAATAATCTACCAAACCATTTAACTCAGGAGCAAAAACTTCATTAGGAATATATAGCCATGGGGGATCCTGTTCTCTAAAACAACAATAAAAAGGGAATGAATACAGATTTTGAGGTCTGTATTGTTCATCGACAGAAATCCTACCTTGGAAACTTACAAAGAGACTAAAATATTGGTCTCCCTCATTTGCGACTACCATTGTATCCTGATGAACTAATGTAAACTCTATGACATAATCATTCTGAGCAACGATATGCAATTCCCACATTAGAGTACTAAGGGTACACTTAGTATCATGTTCTAACATCCAATTGACTCTTGGCATATACTTGACCAAAAACATTTTGAACCAAGGACTCCACCAATTGACAACACTACCTATATTTACAGCAAAAAATATGACTCTGACAGACCCATGTATTTTGGCTTTCTGATGAATGGTAAAGTAATCATGCCATGTCCAGTCAGTGTTCTGGACGAATGCAAGATAAGAGGGCTCTGCTTCTCAAGTCAAAGTATAATAAACTCTCCAAGGCCTCTCTCTATATGGTAACTCTCTTGCATATGACCACATGCTATCTTTAGAATCAAACCATTTCTGCAGAACTAGTTCCCTAAGACTTATTGGTAAAGACTCAAACCTTTTTAAAAAACAATCCCAACAAAATTGGTAATGACACTGACTACAAACTATTACTTGATTGACTCTTCTAGACTAGACTAAACTTGAAGCTTCATCTTGTCGCAATGGCCTGAACATTTTGATTTCTTTGATTTCTTGTGAACCTTCTCTTGTGAGCATGTCAGCAAGGTAATTTTCAGCACCAGATTTATAGACTATATCAAAATCAAAACCATCAAGCCATAATTCCCATCTCAATAGCCTGGTACTTCCTTGCTCAAGCAGTCTTTTGTTTGCCAAAATGTTCTTCATATGTTTCAAATATGTTTTGACTAAGAATCTGACACATTTTAGGAACAAATGAAATCTTTTTATTCCTCTTTTAACATCTAGTATCTCCTTATGGGAAGAAGGATACTTTCTTTCAGTATCACCAAATGTTCCTGAGGAATAAGCACATACCAGTTCTTTCCTCCCATGCTTCTACAATAATACTGTAGCCCAAGTATGATCTGAAGCATCTGTCTCAAGAATAAATGGAAGATTAGTATCTGGCAGCTTAAGTTTTGGAAAATCTGTAATTTTGCCTTTAATGCTTCTAACTGCATTAGCCATCTCTTCTGTCCATCCTGTTGCTTTCTTCTTTAATCTTTTCTGAAGGACTTTTGTATCATCCGTTTGTTTCTCATAAAACTGTCTTATATAATTCAAACAACCAAGAAACCTCTACAACATTCTAATATCTAGAATAACGTCAGGAAATTTCAATAAATGGGTTAGAACATGAGGTTGCAGATTTACATGTCCTTGTTCTATATACAGTCTCAAATAATCTATTCTGACTTTACGAATCTAAATTTTTTCTTATGAATCTGAAAGAACGAGACCATGCTTATAAACCAGTTCATAAAACTTCTCTAAATGCATCCTGTGACTATTTACATCTTTGCTAAAAACAAGCAAATCATCTATATAAACTATTATGTACTCTTCCCCACCAAAAATGTCTTCCATCCTTTTCTGAAACTCTGATGGAGCATTTTTCAAACCAAAAGGCATTACAGTGCATTGATATTGGCCATGAGGGGCTACCACCCCCTGTGAACCCCCTGATGCACCCAGTGCAACGAAAGGGAAGTTGTATGGCCCCCCTTTAACCCCCCAGCTTCTCACCTGGGACTAGTTATGGTAACGCTCATTGACATTTTATTTTGACATAATGTTTTCTATAAATTTCCAAAAATATGCATTTATCTTTTCTATTAAATTTAGGGTTGTGTTATTTCTTTAAGAAAAATTGAAAATTTGGAAATGGTTTAGCATCCTAGACATATATATCATAATAATAGAATACTGACACAATGTCTTCAGACCTACACGAATTTCATTCTGCAGAGTAATTAATTAGTTATTGTTCTAACATGCCCTTTTTCCTATAAAGAAATAAATATTTGTATTAGAGTTATGATTTTGTTGAGTTTCATTTGCTAATTTTCTGTTATTTAGTTCCTTATAGAGAGCTCTCATTTTGCAAATGTTACAACGAAAAATTTCGTTGTGCAGAACAAGTTTCTTTTGCATAGTGTTTTCTATAAATTTCTAAAAAATGTTTTCAATTTTTTGTATTATACTCAATATTGTATTCTTGCTTTAAACAAAATTGAATAATTGAAAATGGTTTACTATCTTACACATATATCTCATAATAATATAATACTGGAACAGCCTATTCAATAGATTTCACTCCCGGAATAATTAATTACTTATGTTTCTGACTTACCCTTTGTGCCTATAGAAAAATAACTCTCCATGTTGAGCTTCATTTGCTAATTTTGTGTTATTTAGTTCCTTGTACAAAGCTCTCATTATGTAAAGGTTACAATTAAAAGTTTCATTATGCACAACAAGTTTGTTCCACACAGTGAAAGCTCTACACAAGGAATACCATACGTAAAAAACTATAAATGCAAAAAATCATAGATATAAATTAAATTAAATTAGTTCTGATCTTGTTGGGCAAATTTGTTTTTAATTCGTATGTCTTAAATCTAAATAGGTTGTGAACTAATCATTATTTACAAATCAAACTTCAGGAACTTTTCTGCATTCAAACTACTTGACTATATCAATTTTATGATAAGGTTTTTTATTTGTATTTGAACACATGCTTTGAAACTTTGTTTTATATATCATATTGCATTATTGATTATAATAATTTGACATTATTACTAACTGCAATCTGTCTGAGTTAATATTTGATTAAATCATTTGAGTGCTGACTACAAATCTATTCAATGATACAAAAATTGAACTTGCCAACAACAACTATGGTGCACAATGAACGTTTACTTATAACTAAAATAAAACGAAAATAGAATACAGAAGTAGTTTTATGAACTAAGTTATGCAAAGGTTGTTGTGCTTGTGTGGATGTTATGCGAACATTTTGTGCAAAGTTTACTAAGGTAATAAATATACAAATGTCTTTTTTAATTCTTATTTAGGGACATATTTCACAATGTATAATAATTAATTAATATTAGTTTCAAATGTCAATGGATGAGGGCGTTATTGAGTGCAGAAATAGTGTAGAGATAGTTATGTGTGTGCAAAGGTTATGAAAAGTGTGCAAATCCACACAAAGATCACTTCCGCACAACAACTTAAACAAACAGATATTCAAAAATAAGAATTATTTACAATTAAAATATATGCAATAAATTTGTATACATGTCCATATAAAGTGTGTGCGGAGGAAGCCATGTGGAACAAGCATGGGCTGAGACATAAATGTGGACCAAATACAGACCCCACTTAATTATTTATCACTAAAATATTAGCAACAATATTGTATAAGTCTAGCACTTGCTTTAGTCTTATTGTGAACAACAAATATGCATTGTTTAATACTAAAATATTAGCAATAAAAGCCTTTAGTGCCAACTGCATCGATCCACACATTGAAATCTTCCTCCACACAATGGACTTCCTCCGCTCTTCCGCACATATGCCTTATCTAAAACATATTTGGAAATGCAAACATATGCATTTTTTGATTAATATATTATTAATAATATAAGCATAAAGTACGTATTTTTAATGCAAAAATATATAATCAATTAAATAATAAACAAACCATAGACAATGTTATTGAGCAAATATTCATAATTTAATACTAAAATATCAGCATTAAAATCCTTTAGTGCTAAGTGAGTTGATCCACACATTATAAGCTTCCTCTGTACAATAGACTTCCTCTGCACTTCTGCACGTATGCCTAATTTGAAACATATTCAAAAATATGGACATATGTATTATTTATAATCAATATATTATCAATAATATAAGCATAATAAAAATCCTTTAGTGCGAATATAGGCTGGCTGACAGGTGTCATTGAGTCTGAGGATAGATTTCACTCTACGAAAAGATTTATTCAAAGAGAATCAATTAACAATGAACTTCCTCTGCACTTTCGCACACATGCCTAATTTGAAACATAATCAGAAATATGAAAATTTTCATTATTTACAATTAAAATATTATTAATCATATGTGCATAAACAATGTCATTATCCACACAATGGAAACTTGAAAGACGTGTATTTGTACATAACTTTTACTTAATTGAATACCAATATGGATTATTTATAACTAAAGTATTAGAAATAATATTACAAACAAATATTTGAAAATACGAGAATAAGCATAATTTACAAGTAAAATATTATCAAAATTTATGTATACGTCATTCTTTTACTAAAATATCTACTCGCTCTAGTGAAGACTAACCTAGACCATGTGTGCACAAAAATGTGTCCAAAAATAGTGTGTATAGAGGAAGCTTTGTGGACATCCTTGTGTAGAACAACAAATGTGGAACAAGCATGATTTGACACAGAAATGTAGGAAATCACTTAAATCAATAGTTATAACTAAAATATGTGCAGTAATATTAGCAATTACTACAAGTGTGGAAATACGCACAATGAAAGCTAGAAAGCTTCTTCGTCACAATGGACTTTTTAATTGTTATCTGGGAACATTTTCTAAGACCATGGAAGTAGTTGTACGAAAAGAGTTATGTGGAGATGGTCACTCATGTTCTAAAAATGCATGTGCAGAATGTGTGCAAAATCATAGAAGTGCAGAGGATTATTTTAATTGTAATGTGTTCTGATATTGATTTTAATTCAGGTGGTTAAATGTGGAAGGGCATACAATGAAATCTTGAGAGCTAAAATGACAAAATGACTAGTTGTGTAAATAAGTAAATATGTAGAGGACAGAGCATGTGTGGAAGAACCGAGGTTATTTTCATAAATGGGAGTGCTAAAAAAATTTGTTTTCAATTTCTTGGAAGGAAGTAGATGTACGAAGGTGGTTGTGTGAAGGTAGCTACATGGATGTATCATGTGCGAAGTTTGAAATGTCAATGACTGATCAAAGGGCGTTATTGAATGCGAGAGTAGTTGTGCGAATGAAGTTGTGTGGAGATGGTTGTACATGTGCAAAGATAGTAATAAGGACATATAAAAACTAAATGTGAATCTCACGTGAACAATTCACCTTTGCCGATTTTCAGGTCGCATTTGCCAATTTCTTAGCTAATGAACTTGTTTTGTAAGGTAAATACAGATGATGGCTCATTTTGTGGATTAACTTTCACTCTGTGAATTGCTTTATGAAAACAAAATCAATTAAATAGTGGTACATACAAGGACGATATCACAATGAAATTTATAAATCTTCTTCGGCACAATGGAATTTTCAATTACTATTTAGGAATTTTTTTGTGACCAGAGAAGTAGCTATGCGAAGATGGTTGTTCGTGTGCAAAAAATGCATGTGCAGAATTGCTGCAGAATGAGAGAATTGAAAATGAGTCTTTTAATTGTAATTCATTATGATATTAGTTTTAATTCATGTGGTTAAATGCAAAAGTGCATACCATGAAATCTTGAGAGCTTAAACGACAAACAACTAGCTGTGCAGACAAGTATTTTTCAAAAATATGAAATTAGTTGTACAAAGGGGGTTGTTCAAAGGTAGCTTCTCGAAGGTATCGTGTGTGGAGTTTCAAATTTCAATGACTGATCAAAGGGCGTTATTGAGTGCGGGAGTAGTTGTGTGGAGATGATTGTGCATCTACAAAAATGGTAATAACGACATATAGAAAATTGAGTAAACATGTGGAGGATGGAGTATTTGCGAGAGAACCTAGGTCTTTTTCATAAGCAAGGGTGCTTAAAAATTGTATTTCCAATCGTTGTGAATAAAAAGTGTTGTGTGGTTTGTGAATGTGAGAATTCATGTGGTTTCTTTTTCAACGCTTTGTTTAATGATGTGATAATTGATGTTGTTGCATCTTGTTTGCATAGGCTTAGGGGCGAGGGGGGCTGAACAAGTGTAGAATTAATATAATTATGTGTGAGAGAGTTGGGGTCCTTTGCATAGTGAGTGTTGTGATACTAATGAACGATGTGGTAATTGGTATGGTTTCGTTGTGTGAAAGAGTATCTATGGGAAAACTGGGGTATTTTTCATAGACAAGGGTGCTAAATAAATTGTGTAATGAATGTGCAAAAGCCTTTGTATTTTTAAATTACTATTTAGGAACGTTTTTCGTAACAACGGAAGTAGTTGTACAAAGCTGTGCGTGTGAAGGTCGTTGCTCGAAGGTATCGTGTGTGGAGTTTTGAATGTCAATGACTAATCAAAGAGTGTTATTGAGTGCGGGAGTAGTTTTGCAAACAAAGTTCTACGGAGATGGTTGTGCGTCTACAATGACGATAACAACAACATATAGAAAATGCAGAAAAATAAAAATGAAATGTGAAACTCACATGAACGATTCACCTTTGTCAATTTTCAGTTTGCATTTTCCAATTTCTTAGTTGATGAACTTGTTTTGTACGGTAAATATAGATGGTCGGTCATTGTGTGGACAAGTGCAAGTCTCACATGAACGATTCACCTTTGCTAATTTTTTGTTTGCATTTTCTAGTTTCTTAGTTGATGAACTTGTTTTGTAAGGTAAATACTGATGATTTCCCATTGTACAAACAAGTGAAGATGCTCTGCACTATTATCTTTTAATAATAAATATTTTCATTTTATTTATGTATAAGAAATGTGGAAGCATAAATAACAACATATTGTGACCACAAAAAGCACTCTAGAATAAAGATTCAATAACATATATACATGTGAAAGTGGTTCATATATAACAAATAACAACATATTGTGATGCAAAAAGCACTCTCGAATAAGGATTCAATAACATATATACATGTGAAAGTGGTTCATGTATAACAACATATTGCAAATGAAAAATGAAATTCCAACCCCATGCTAATGATGAAATGCACAGTAAACGCTTCTTTGATTAATTAATTAATGGTAGAGGCAGGGATTATGTTGCATCACAGCTATTCCCCTTGTTTTTTTAACTTTTTAACCAAATTTGGTATGTAATACATGGTCTTTTTGCATAAGTTTCAAGTTTGGAAGCAATTAGATTTGCAAAAATATGTAAGTATTTAAAACCCTAAGAATACCCAAGAATACCCTACATGCAAGTGGCAAGTGTGGGGGTGATTATTTTCCCTAAAGGAAAAGTTGAAATATCTTATGCATGAGGTCTAGGAAATGTCACAAATAACTAAGTTGAAGCATATGCTCTCTTATATGGTTTAATTCAAACCCGCTCCCATAATATTAATAATTTTTTCATTATATATTACTCTAAGAATCTAATACATAATCTAGTCTTTAGCGCACTCTGAGGAGAGGTAAAATTGAATGGCATCATTAAAAGAATCAAAACCCTTCTAAATAAGATGTACTCCTACTCTATGTTTAATGTGTTCAAATATAATAATCAGGATTTGGATCAAATGGCGAATAAGGCAACTAAAATGGTTATTGGAACCTTGTTTCTTAATGGATGAGAGGGATATTATCCCATTCCTTAATGAATAGGATTATATTTTTAAGTGAAATGAGCCACCACATGTGTTGGCCACAGGTAGCAAAGATGAGGGAATTATTACATGCAAAAGTTAAATGTATAGGAAGCATCTCTACCTAAAGGATAACTCTCGACATTACCCTGGGTTAGCACGAAGAGACCAATGCACCAAGCCAAGAAAGATCAATCAACTCGTAGGGTCATTAAGTATCATGTTTGAGTGCGGTGGAGGTTGGCATGATCTATCTAGGATCATCCATCGCGTTATGAATTTCTAAGTGAATTGAGGTCAGTGTGTATCTTATGGCAAAGAGATGTTAGTTATGCGAAGGTTTGACTTCAATTCCAAGTGATGACTCATCCTATATCAACATGAGAAATGCATGACTCCAAGATGGATTTTTTAAAATGGGTGGTTATAACACCTCCCTAAGTCATTGCCATCACTTGGAGGCTAGAGTTTAAGTGCGTTGAATGTTCAATCAACGGTTAGATAAAGAGAAATCATAAATATGCATTTTCTTTTCTATGTCATGAGAGATTAGGGTATCATATGGACAGGTATGTTTACAATGGCTTCAATAACTCCTTAATCTAAGAAATGAATTTATAAATTCTTGGTGCTTTCTATTTGTGGCATTTTTCTGGGGAAGGAAAGCCAAAACTAGAATTAAAAAATACACCACCCCCTAAGTTGTGCATAGATTGTGCTTGTGGGAAGATGATAATAGGTCTAGGGTCTAGTTTGTGAGAAGTTCAAAGTTCAAGCAACTCAATGCCATGAGTACCTTCAAGGGATCTTAGGGTGGTAACAACAATGAGGGAAAGGTAGTGAATTTAGAGCAAGGATGGCCAACTAATAACATAATGGAGGAGAAACTCTGAGACAATTAGAAGCAAAAATGCAACAAATTCATAGTGATATTCTTTGAGTGAAATTAAGGTACTATCAAATGGTCTCTAGCTTAGTTGCAATAATGGAAATGATAATTAATCAAGACTCTGACTAAAATAAATAATGATGATATTGCTAGTCTATACCAACAAATTGAGATCCTTCCATCTAAGTTCCCGTTCCATCCAAAATTTTGTAAATCATTCTATGAAAAATATTCCTAACCTTAATGCACGAGGAGAAACAACTTCATAAAGTTACAACTACTCTAAATATAAACAAATTAAATATATACAAAATTTTACAAGATATTAATCATTTTTTAACATATTTATACCATAAAATACTCTAATAATGCATCAAATTACTATATTTAATATTGCTCAACTTTATTATAATTTGATTCAATCAATTTTATAAACTTTATTGAATAATTATGCTATAAACGGAGATTTTAATATGAAATGTCTTTCCACTGTAATTTAAAAACACGATACCCTACGCCCAAAAAATTCAAGAAACAACAAATATTAAGTATTTGAATTTTTCCTGGGGATAAAAAGAAATACAACATAATGATTAAACACAATACCCTAAGCCCAAAAGAATTGCAGAAGAATAAATATTAATTATTTGAATTTTCTTTTAAGATTAGAAATAATACAGCATTAAAAAGTTGTAGTCTAATTAGAGGGAGGAATTGCTCGGAAAGTTATAGAAATTCCGATTATATTTAGAGAAAATCTAGCAAAGATTTTTGTAAATTCAAGTTATAGTTGTTAAACTTCAAAATTTTAGGTGTCCTAAACGTTTTTGATGGTGTTGAATCCATTTCCGACATCAAAAACACGATTCAAGCACTGCCACTACAAGATTTTTTGAA
>APFE031176788.1:58043-70379 GCA_000404065.3 Pinus taeda
GGAAGTGGTTTTCATCCTCGATGCTCCTATTCTCACAAATATGGCAGATCCTTTCTATCCATGGAGTTTTAGGAACTACCCAGCGGCCAGTTTCACTATGGAGCTCATGAGAATTCGTTCTAATCTTTGCTATATTAATTATAAACCTTAATATTAAATCCAATAGCAAACCTAATATTGTAAACCTTAATATTAAAAACCAATATTATAAACCTTAATTTTGTAATGTCATAATGCAACGTTGAATAAATTGCAATTTATTGAATAAACTGAATAAACTACAATGTAATGTAACATTGCGAAAATGTTTGTCACATTGCAACAATGTTTGTCACAATGCGATGTTAGATATATTTTTATATCATTCCAACATCATAATATTAAACTCAATATTATAAACCTTAATTTTAAACCCAATATTATAAACCCTAATATTGTAAGCCCTAATATTAAAATCAATATTATAAACCTTAATATTAAACCTTAATTTTGTAATGTCATAATGTGACGTTGAATAAATTGCAACGTAATGTAACATTGTGACAATGATTGGCACATTGTGGCAATGTTTGTCACTCTGCGATGTTGGATAGATTTTTGTATCATTTCAATGTCACAATTATGAACCCAATATTATAAACCCCAATATTATAAACTCTAATATTAAACTCCATATTATAAACTTGATGTTGAACCCTATATTACAAACCCAATAATAAACCATAATATTAAACTCAATATTATAATCTCTAATATTAAAACAAATATTATAAACCCTAATATTAAACCCAATATTATAATATCATCATGGTCAACTATTTCAACAATGATTATCAATGTTGACTTTGTTTGACTATGTTCGATTATGTTCACTAACGTGGTTGACTATGTTTGACTATTAATATTAATAAAAAATAATGACAAGAGATTATGTTTGACTAAAGATGAGGGGCATTTACTGTAAAACATTCTCAAACATAGTCAACCATACTCAATAACATTAGTAAATGTGGTTTACTAATTTTGTAATGGTGCAATGCAATGATGAATAAATTGCAATGAAATGTAACATTGTGACAATTTTTGTCACAATGCGAGGTTGGATAGATTTATGTAGCATTCCAACATCACAACATGTTTGATTATTAAAACCCTGATATGAAAATGTAACATTAAAACCCAATATTAAATATGGTATATATAGAGTTGTCCAAGTTTGATCATTGTCAACTAGCTAAACAATGGCTAGCAAAGTTGGCTATGTTATCTAATATGTTTGACTATATTTTAATATTAATATTAATCCATAATAATAATATGTGATTATGTTTGACCAAAGTTGAATATTAATTATCAAACAATATTATTATTAATAATAGTTAACCTTATTAATATTAATATTGTTCTTATTAAATATTTTTATATCTTGAGTGTGATATATCTAAAATAACCTTAAATGACTAAGGTTGATACAATAATATCTTCACATAGTTTTAAATCCAAAATTGTTTTCTTTATATTAATGTATTAATAGCTTTTTATGTTATTATTATTAAATTTTTAATGTCATTATTAATATTCATCGTAAACTTTATTTTTATATATATAAACGAACATAGTTTAAAAGTTTCTTAAATGAGATGGGTGCACTTGACTATATAAATCCAAAAAAGTGAAAGTGTTTATACATTGTTCCTTTGAGAAGGCAAGCTTGGTAGCTCCACTAAAACAGAGGTCAGCTAAGAGTACTTATTTTTTTAGACCAAAACTGGAGAGACGAGCATTGAAGGTAAAAATGGCATGATAGATATAGAGAGGAGAGTTACAAAAAAATTTTAGGTGATGGTTTACATGGAATAACTTGCCATGTTTACATGAAATTTTTTTTCATAAATTTATTTAAATCGTTGAATGTTTCAAATACATATTTTACAAGTGGATGTAATCATGACATAAAAAAACGATAGGTGAAATAATTTTAAACCATAAATGTGAGATTTAACAATTTTACACGTTATAATGTTAGTGTGTGATAATAGTATTAGATTTTGGTGTTGATTAATGAAAAGAGAATTGTGAATGGGGAAATTAAAAAATGATTTTTGATTTTAGTAATCATTATTATTTCTAGTTTAATTATTATTTTTAGTTTAATGATTTATTTTTTTAAATCTAGGACAATCGGTAATTGGTGAGAGTTATTCTAAACAAACCCAGGATCAAATTTAACTAGCTGCCACTATAAACCTAGAACACGTGCAACCACCTGCAAGTCGCACAATAACAGGAAACTTATGCCTCAACAAGAGCCGAGATATCTGCTATAAGGTCACCTACTCTTTTAGCCAAGACACAACAGGTCATATATATACTCAATGAAATTTGAACCCTCATCTCGCGGATTACATCCCAGAAACTTACCATTGAACCTCATATCACTGTATAGTTTAATGATTATTATTCAAGCTTGCTTTTCTCACGATGGTTGTTTTTCTCAATTGCCTCGCCTCTATCCACGACGAGTGTTGCTTTTCTCTGCACTATCTGTTCAGAACCAATTTGCATCTATGTCCATTGATATGCTACTCACTTCAGCAGTCTCTGATTTTGGGCTGCTAGACATTTTGACTTTCGATTTAATATGAAATTTTGTTCATCAAATTTGGAAAATACAGGATGTAATAATCTAATAAATCATGTAATACTCATCATCTAATTAACCAATTGCCTTTTTTTTAACATAACAGGATTATCTCATAAAATTTATGACAATAATCACTAGAAACCAACCCAAAAAAACAGAATAACGAGTAAAAGTGTTCTAGAATGCTTTTAAGTAACTTGAATGTAACATTAATATATGACTATAATATGTATAAGATACAAGTAAAACCATTTTCATCGTGATATAGAAGGTTATGGAACAAATAAAATATGATCCAGTGCAATAGGCCATATTTTGACGAGCATAAGCTGACATCAATTCCATAGTTTAATCCTTATGAAAACATTCTACCCTCATATCCTTGAACAACTAATAAATAATAATAAAAAAGAGGATAATCTAGGTTCACTATTCTGAAGTCAAGTTAAATAAATTGTAGTTCTATTGTTTATCAAATTATTACGCCAAGCAAACCGCAAAACTATTTAACCCTCTTGTAACTGCTTAGGTTGGCATCATGGCAGACCAACACTAATATCACTAGATATTGTAATCAAAAACAGTTTGGGAAGCAAATGAACATAACAAAAATCTCATCTTCAAATCAGTAAATTTTAATGGTATTTAAGGGTTAATTAAAATTGCAGGAAAATGATATTTGTGTTTCCTCAAAGAATTATTAATGATTATCATAGAGAGCATCACTCATCAATTGGAAATGTAAAGAGATTGAACAAGGACGAAGGCTAGGTAAACCGAAGCCGATTGAACAATTATGTGTATATTCTTTAGTCTTGAGCCATTTTTATATCATATGTTGTATTGATATTGTTAGACCAGTAATCACAACTACTCAAATGGCGCGACCACTGTTCAGACATCAACAAGTTTAATGTGTTTGTTGAACATCATTATTACAGCGGCTGTCTTGATCTAGAATTAAACAGAAGGTTTAAATGCAGTTTCTAGAAATTGTTGAAAATGGGCAAGCTTCCTAAAGAAGCCACCGCCCAAATCAATCTCCAGAACTTTCTCTTTCATGTATAAAAACCTGTTTAATCAGCGAATGAAAGTAAGGGTGTGTTTTCTGTGTTCAGTGTTTAAGCATTTGAGTTCCTGCTCTCTCTGATATGGTATCGGAGCAATATCCAATATGGTATCAGAGCAATATCCAATATGGTATCAGAGCTCAGGAGTGTGCGTTATTTTAAGTTGTGAAAGGTCGCCCTGTGGTGCTGTGTGCACGGTCCAGTCTCAAGGAGCGAGATCCCATTTGTGTCTGAAGAGTGGTGGATTGTGTGCCACTTGGGAGTATTTTTTTTTAAAGCTGATATGATGAGAAACAATGCTATTGCATTTCTATGCTTATCATCCAAATTCATAGAAGTTTCTTGGACAAATTTCCATAAATCTACTGAACCAAGCAATCCTTCCATTTTAGTTGCCCAAAGCTTAAAATTTTTACCTGAGAAAATTGGCAGAACTGGCATTAATCGCTTCAGTATTGCATCAGTGTCTTCAAATTCTTCTATCTGATTCAGATCTACTTTTGGTTGAAGCATTTCAGATTCTTCTGCAACTATTTCCATTTCATTCTTTCTCTTCACCTGTTTCAATTCTCTCCAAGATTGTTTCCTCTGTCGACCCATCACTCTGCTTAATATGTCTAGAATACTCTTCATACGCCTCACACGTTGGCTTTATATCATTGTCCAATAGCTCTATTCCTTACCAGATGACAACACAAACACCAAGAATAACAGCCCGATGTCATAGCTAAAAGACTCTCGCAACATCACCAGCAACCACACCATCACCAATTACCATGGCATCATCAGCGGCAATGGTGGCGCTAAGCCTTCAACAACAGATACAGAATCAATATTTGATCACCTTCACACATCAACGCTTCTTTCACTCCTTCTTGGCTTGGAACACATCACCCAACACCTTCCAAACACTGGGCACCACCGACAGGCAGTAGTTGACGAAGACACAAATCTCCTCCTCGGTGTGCACACACTAACAAAACTATGGCACATCAACAGATGGGAATTTTTTAATGAAAGAAATATGGCGACAGCTCCACATTCTTCCATGCAATAATGTTGTTGAAAGAGAAGTGTGAGATATAAGGTCAATTTGGAGTTGTGCCAACAAAATTTGGAGCTAGAGGCGCGTGGACCTGAGAAAGTTTGAGGGTGTGAGCTCAGTGAGTATTGGTGAGCCATGAGCGAGGGTGACTGAGCCGTGAGCTTGTAGTGAGGGTTGTATGAGCAGTGGTCATTGATTTCCGAGTTGTGGAGTGTAGTGAACCTGAAGTGGACTTGAGGACGCGTTGAGTCCTGTGTTGCTGGCCTGTTAGAGCGCTGAGGTGAGTTCCAAGAAAAGGAGTGTGTGAGGCCTTGTGCTGAGTCCAATTGCATGTGACACAGGTTTGAGGCTCAGGCGAGTTATGAGGTAGCGCTTTTGTGGACAGGAGTGTTGTTCAAAAGCGTGAAGGGATTGTTATGTGAGGGCACATAAGAGAGATGAGGGTTTCCGCTATGTCTACTGCGTGAACAAAGAATGGCGTGCAGGAGATGGAGAGTGCGATCTTGAAGGATCTAGTGTGGCTTAAAGAACTGTTGTGCATGTGCCACCATGTGAGGAGCCAGTGTGGCTTGAAGCGTTGTATGAGGAGGGTGTCGATTTGCCAGCCCATTTGAGCCATTGTGTGAAGCTGTGTAGAGGAGTAGTGGTGTGGAGGATCCGCCTTGAGAAGCAGCCAGCAAAGGTTGTAAGGAGAAGAAGGCTGTAAAATCCATAGCTTGAGAAAAAGAGGTGACCTGTGAGGTCGCAAAGCAGGTGTGAGGTCGAGTGTTGGTAAAGAGCTGTGAGACAGCTTAGTGAGTGTTGTGAGTTGGAGCTATGTGCTCTAAGTTCGAGTTAATAGTCAGAGCCAAAGGAGGGCTCGGTGAGAGCGTTGTTGAAAGAGCCAAGTGAGCTGTGGAGAAGACAGAGCTCAGGTGAGCTACTTGGAGGAGGTCGAGTGGTGAATCACTGCGTGAGGCAAAGTGAAGTGATGAGTGTTTAAGTGAAGTCCTGAAGATATTGGTGTGATATTGTGTAAGCTCCTGTCCAAGACGTGTTGAGCTAAAGATCAAAGCTACTAAAAGTTGTAAAGAATTTCCAGTCGAAGGTGAGGTCGTTGGATCGATCATTGCCATTTGGAGGACACTGTGTGTTACGGGCTAGATCCATGAGGAACTTCTTGGAGAAGCGGCGAGCATGAGTACTGCTGCACATTTATTTGTAATTGTTGCAATTGGGGTAATTAGAGAGCATAGTTCAACACTAAAAGTCATGGACTGTGGTGGAGCATGGAAAGATCAAAGCATTTGGAGCACTGGTAATATAAAGCCTGTGGTGACAAGAGAATTATCTTTGGGAATCTATCCGCTCGAACCGCCTAGACCGTATAAAGCTGTGGACCGTGGACCCCTATTGTGTTGTCTATATCGAGCATGCAGTAGTTGTGTTGTGTTAAATTTCAGCATGTGTTCTCTGAACACCAAGCTTGTATGTGGCCAGCGTGGTGTAGATCATAGCGAGGAGGCCTGTATTTGCTAAGTTGTGAAGCTTGTTCCTGCTCAAGCCAGGCGAAGTATGGAGTAAAAGTCTTATTTGGTTCTATGATTAGAGTGATGGGTCGATAGAGGAGACAATCTTGGAGAGAATTGAAACAGGTGAAGAGAAAGAATGAAATGGCAATAGTTGCAAAAGAATATGAAATGATTCAACCAAAAGTAGATCTGAATCAGATAGAAGAATTTGAAGACACTGATGCAATACTGAAGTGATTAATGCCAGTTCTCCCAATTTTCTCAGTTAAAAATTTAAATGGAAGGATTGCTTGGTTTAGTAGATTTATGGAAATTTTTCCAAGAAACTTCTATGAATTTGGATGATAAGCGTAGAAATGCAATAGCATTGTTTCTCATCATATTAGCTTTAGATGAGAATATTTTGTCTAATATTTTGTATGAATTTAGTGAAATATGTGATGCAAAAATATTTTGGGATATTCTTGAAATGAAATATAGCATGGAGGGTAGTGAGAAAGATGAAGTTGATGAAGGTGTTGTTGCTAAAGGTGATTGTGTTGAAAGCATCGTAGTTGGGATTAAGGCTGAAAGTATGTCTTTAGTTGACAATAGAGTAGCATGTGATAGTGAGGAAATTTCCTGTGATGCAGAAACATATGAAGTCAAATTTGATGACAATTATGTATCCCATGATGAGTGGTTAAATATGATGCACGAAAAGCATCTTATTGATGAGTTGTTGTTTGGTGAGAAGAGTTGCCTACCTCCATACACAAATCAAATGCCGGACAGCATGTTTGCAGCAACAGAATTGACAAAAGAGGTTGAAGACATGAATCAACCAACTATGTCAGCAAAGAAAAATGAAGGAAGCAAATCTCTTTCCAAAGAGCACAACGAAAAAAATCAATATGGTTATGTTTATGAATCTAACATTTTTTTTGAGTGTGCAGATATTAACAATCAGGAAGAAGAAGCAAAACTTGAAGAAATTGCAAGCATTAAGGACAAGTATAAGTCTCAAGAACGTGAAGCAATGTTGAATACAAAGAATGTTAACCTGCAATCAAGAAAGGAGAATCTCAATCACTATCTTATGACAAGAAAGGTGAAAATTAAATGGCACCAGCAAAGGAAAAGGAACAAGCATGGACCCTTTAATAAGAAGGAAAAAATGAAATGTTTTGTTGTAAGACTAGCTGAGACTTAGACCAGCAAGCAAGTTAAATTTTAGGTAGTTGTGATTAAGGGGAGGTGTTAGACCAGTAATCACAACTACTCAAATGGCGCGACCACTGTTCAAACATCAGCAAGTTTAAAGTGTCTGTTGAACATCATTATTATAGCAGCTATCTTGATCTAGAATTCAACAGAAGGTTTAAATGCAGTTTCTAGAAATCGTTGAAAATGGGCAAGCTTCCTGAAGAAGCCACTGCCCAAATCAATGTCCAGAACTTTCTCTTTCATGTATAAAAACATGTTTAATCAGCGAATGAAAGTAAGGGTGTGTTTTCTGTGTTCAGTGTTTAAACATTTGAGTTCATGCTCTCTCTGATATGGTATCGGACCAATATCCAATAGATACAACACAGATAGTGATTGTCTTGTATTCATACATGTAGATCAAGCAAAAATATTCTCATAAAATCATATATATGAGGCGATCACTGTAAAATCCAGAGACTCAAAGTTCATAAAAATGTCCAGCGATATTAGAAGTGAAATCCCAGATATTGCTAACTATGAGAGCCATGAAAAAACTCGAAGAGTTTTCTATCCAATTTCAAAGCATCTCCCCTCACGTACGATCAAAATTCATTAAAACATCTATATGGACGGCAAGATATGCAACTTGATTTGAGAGCTTAGGTGAAAATGTAATAATGACTCTCACATCACAACCTCGACCCAACGTTCGACTTCATATCACAAGAACAGGATCTCAAACCAAAACGAAGCAAGGTAAGCAGAGAAATGAGGATCGAACGAAAACAAACATTCATCCATTGAAACCTTACTGCAAAAATTTCTTTCACTATGAGGAAAAGACTTTTTCAAAGAGGGTTTTGCCGAAATCCCTATAAAAATAGTCCAAAAATTCATTTGTAGAGAAAGTGGGCTTTTGGATGTCTTAAAAGATGTTTTTTTTAACAATGCATATAAAATATACAACTTATTGGTGTTTTCTTATCCATACAAGCACCGGTTGTGTGAATAACATAGTGCTCTACATAACATCATGCACCGGCCTTTGAATAGTCAATAGCACTCGTACCTTCACATAATAAAATGTCCTCGTGCATACAAGTAATGAGCACCGCTATAGTTTTAAATTTTAGAGAAATGTGGTGTTATTTCCGATGAAGCCCTGGTGTGGTACTATTAACCCAAAACCTCAGGGCATTTTCTAAAGAGAACTACTAGGCGTTTTTAAATTCTAAAAAAATAGTGGTGTTATAGTAAAAACACAACAACGGTGTGGTACCTGTATAGGAACGCCCTATGGCGTCTCTCGAAAAGCATCGCGGTATTTTTTAATTAAAAAAAAATGTGGTGTTTTTGGATGCCAAATGTATCGGAGGAGGGTTAAATAAAAAACTCTCTCAGTCGTAACTTTCCTTTTTACAATCTACAATGTAGGAAACATCTGAAGCACCAGCGTCACTCTTGCCACATCCAAGCATCTTGCATCAATGCTTCTCTTGTTCACCATCATTTTGTACCGTGCTCACTGTTTGGGTTTTCAATTTTTTCAAACTATCTTAAAAAAAAAAAAATTCTCCATTATGTTTACACAATGCATCCTAATGACAAAATGTCCAAGTAATTTCTATGTTCTTTTTTAATTTAGCAAATTAAAATTGTAAATTATGCTAAATTTTCCATTCTTTTTTATTTTTATTTTTCACCACCCTGTGTGTTAGATATGTTTGTCTCGCACCAATAGAAATGCACCCTGTAAATTTATGAGGTGCACTGCAAGTCAATGCGTGAACATAACACATGGTCATTGTTGCGATGTGTTTTGTAAACTAAAATTAATTGGTATTGATGTGACAGATTGTACGTCGGTGTGTCACGCCTAGTGCATTTATATTTACCAAACTCACCACCAATTTAATATTTAAAAATATAACCATATCTCAGTGTGTTCAATAACATGAACATTCTATACCAGTGCGAAAAGATTATTCGTGCACACTGATGCACAACTTTTCTACACCGCTATCAAAAGTTAAAATTGTGAACCAACAGCGGTGTGTCATACTTATGTGTGCACTAGTATCAATGTAGTGGTAGTAATTGAAAGCACACCATAGACTATGCATCACTATGTTTTAAGTACATCGGTTTTTTGTTTTTAATTGAAAGTCATGTTTCCATATTTATAAATACATATTTAATTTAATAAAAAAAATTATATTATGTATGGGGTTGATGTATTTTTTATGGCAATCATGTAGCATAGACGTCAGTAGAGGGAGCACCAGCAGGAGCAGGAGCAGTGGGCAGACCCATACAATATGGTCCGAACATGACAAGCTAGAAAGAGAGAGAGCGATTTATATCCCCACCCTATTACTACAACGACCCAAGCACTCTTGAATAATGTAGGCCTCCTCAATTACTATAGGGAGAATACATCCCTGAAGGCTCACTCTGTCTTTTTGGCGCATGTGATTTACCCTTTTTTTTTAATTACGGTACATGTCATGCCTACATTTCACACATATCTCTGTCTACATATTCTCATTTATATGGAATACAATCATTTGGACATGCATGATATAATATGTACTCAACACCCAACATTTTCAACAATTGTTTTGTCTCTTCGCAACTACCTTGCAAAACATTATCACTCAGAAGAACCTTATCTTTGAATATCGCGCAATTGGTGGCAAATATAATTGTACAATGTTAATATTTAATATTCACAAAATCAACCATTTTTTAATTTAATTGTGTGGAAAAATATAAGGAACTTGATCGCTCATGCAAGTCAATTACCTCAATATTTTCAAGAAACATGCATTTGACATGCAAAACTTTGCTTTCACGTTGTACAACAACATCGTTGTCCCTAACTGAGTAGACTTTGACTTGCCACCAGGTCCAAAGAAATGAGTGATGGAAACATATTTCAGGCTTTCAAATAAGGTATTAGTGATATGAGCATCATCCCCTAGCTCATCGTTCTGGAATGAATCTAACAACATTTATTCCATGGTAGTTGTATCCCATAAGTAATCATCCATACCAACCTCCATTTGATTGCCTCCATTGCCAACTTCTGATGAAGAACTATTGTTTCTATAGTCATTCGTAATTGGTGAATCTAGATGTAGTGGGAATTGAATAGGTGATTTATTCAACCATTCTTTGTATTCTTCCTCTCTGATTCTTGCTCTTAATGCAGCCTTATCTCAAGTTGACATTGTCATGGGGTGCTCTAGAAGATGGTAGGTAGGTTTCTCATCATCACTAGAATCCTAATTTCAAAATATATCATACGTCATTAATACAATATCAATTATATTAGTAACCACGTCATAAATGCAATTGGTTTGTTGAAATTACATTATACCAAATAATTATTATCATCCTTGATCTAGGATTGTAGCTGGAAGATATCATGTTCAAATTGGCAAGATGAAGAGGTTGTCCATTTTGATCTACCAACTATTTGCGATATGTTGTTCCTAATAAGAGGTTTTGATGTTTTTGAAAATATAGAGTAAAATTTTTTGTATCGAAAGTCAATTCTAAATCAGGTTCCTGCAAATTTGGATATATTTTTATTCAAATTGACATGGATTAAAAAAATCATTTAGATAATCGAAATACAAATAAAAATTGAACTTACTGGAGATGGAAAGGGAGAAATTTGTGAAGGAATTTGATCAGCAATATGGAATGACTTGGAATTTGAAGAATTGGCCATTTGCAGATATTATTGAGATTTTGTCCCTACATATGAGAAAAATTAGAAAGACAAATTTGTGTGCATATCCAAAATTTATCTCCGCAACTATATAACCATAATCTGAATTTCAATATAGTTTTCAAACCATTTTTCAATAATAAGGCGATTTTAAGTGGAAAATGTATAATATGAACTACTGTAATTCATGTAGATATATTCTAAAAGATAATTTGATATTAATATGTCATTTTATGTGAAATTAAAATTTCAAATAGCTTTCAGACCAAAACAATGTGTTTATTAGAACAAAGTGCATTGATGCGTTTAAAACCTTATCAGCATCGGGTCATTCAAATAGTACCCACACCGGTTTTTGGCATTTCAAAAAAATATGTTATCATATCAGTGCTCTTTTACAAAAACGCATTAATGTGTTTAAATAAAACAACATCGTTATGCACTTGTTTCCCGAATTAAAAAAAAAAAAAAAAATAAATTAAATAAATAAAATAAATAAAAATTAAAAAAATTAAAAATAAAAAAAATAAAAAAATTAATAATAATAATAATAATACGAATTCAACCAACTTGGAACTCTTATAACAATTAGAGCATCGATGTTTTTAAATATAAATCACATCGTTTCATTAAAAAAAACTAGTCGCACCATTTAGAGATTTTGAAAATAAAATAAAATAAAATGTATCATGTCGGTGCGTTGAAAAACTTTGTCGCCCGGCAACATCGGTGCACCTTTTTTATAAACACACTGGTGCACTTGACTATCGAACGCACCTATGTGAGGAGAAATTGAAAAAAAATAGCAACTTTTTTTCTTTTTTAAAATTAAGAAATGAAGGGCAATTGATTTTTCAAAATCTAATTTCATAAAGTCTTTTAAATAGTAAAAGGTTTTTCACCATTTCATTATTTACCCAAAATTTCAAGTGAACGATTTGCAAGAGAGACATACCATGAGCATTGTGTAGTAGCAGAATAATTTTGAGCAACAGAATATTCAGAAGATCAGAAGTTGAAATGTATGGCGATTCAATAAAAAGCCTGCATAATAAAAATTTTAAATTTTATTATTTATTTTGCTAATAAGAAATTTTACAATTTATGTTAAGGTTTGATTAATTGAGAGATCATTTGCA
>APFE031176788.1:74020-118546 GCA_000404065.3 Pinus taeda
GGAAGGACTAGCTGTTCGGGGTGGACGTAGCCCAAACTGGGTGAACCACGTATATCTGTGTCTCTCTTGTTTTATGCACTTTCTGTGTTTATATTTCTACAATATTTTATGTGTTCCATTGCTCCGTAATATATAATTTTCTAACAAAAACAGTGTAAACGATGGAATGGATAAAAGTCTCGAGGAGACTTATTAAATGTAATACTACCACATATGTATTATATAGCGAGCTTTAGCGCTTCAGTTGAGTGATTCAAGGAAATGATTGATCGGATCCCTTCAATGATCCGATCCAATGTATTCTTATAAATAGTGAACCTACGCGTTCAATTAAAATATATAGAGGGACAGATAGAATGTGTGTAAGCCAAGAGTAGTCAAGATGTAGTTGAGAAGGAACTCGTTGTAAGGTTGAAATGCCTTAGATCTTGTAATCACGTTGTGTATAATATAAAAGTGAGTGTTATGTGGATTTTTGCAGGTCTGTGTATTAAGTATTTTCAGTTATGTTGTATATATGTGTGTGATGGCTTGAATCTAGTGTTGGTAGACCGTTGATCGACAATCGATCATTGTTGCATCGATGGTGATCCAATGATTATGTGAATGCCGTGTTTAAAATAGACTATGGGGAAAATCTTGTTAAGTATAGGAACCCATCGAAGGCAACCCAAATTCCAGTTACACTAAGAAACATCAAAAACATAGTTCGAGTTTGAATTCGGACCTGAAAATTTATAGACGGGAATTTGTAACCCTATCAGGTCCGTAATGATATCGAGTCGACGCTTTGAAGCGGACAGATTCTGACTTGGAGGATTTGTGACTTGCGATTGTGCGATTAAAATACAATTGTTGGATTGTGATTAGTCAGGATCGTTGGATCGGCAGAGCCATATGGCATCGCTAAGTCGTATTCGGTCGTTATAGGTGCTATCAGAGGTGGATAATGGAATGGGCGATTGCGACATGCCGATGACAATATCACCGATATATCGAGGCCCATGAAGCGATATCGCTGATAGCGATAGATGACGATCGGAGGTCGGGCGATCGGCACAATGTACTTGCGATGGACCAAGAGGAGGACTCGACGATATATACAGGCCTGAGTGCATAGAATTTGAGATTCGGATTTGTGTTCCGGTGGGGATTTTCCCTTTGTATTTCCAATAAATCCTATGTATTAAGTTAAAGTGGCGCGGTTCCAGTTTTTTGAAGCTAAATGGAATGTTAAGGCTCTCAATAGTGTAAAATAACCTTTGATATGTTATATGGTCCAATTTGAAAGGGCTAAAGCCTTATGAATGCTTCCAACAGGCTTAGTGGGCCATAACCCATAGGCCTCAAGATAGAAATTTGTAAAGAAAAGGGATTTTGGTTAACCCCGAAAATATCCCTGCATCACTCCCCTTGATGTTTGTGATGTATTATTAGGCCAACCATACTTATGGAAGCAACATGTTGCATATGAGTCTAGGTCTCGCGTTGTTATTGTTACTTTTGGAAATAAGTTGTACAGGGTACCATAGGTAGCACTGTCTACCGCCATCTCTTTGGTTACTAAAAAACAATGGAGTAAACTCATTTCCAAAACTGGGGAATCTGTTTTCCTAATAATACACCCTCGAGGAAAGAAAAAGACGATGGCCATGACCTCCAGACAGGGCCCCGTTGCATGACAACAACAAATGAATAAAGTCATGGAGGAGTACGAGGACATCTTCACCTTCCCCAAAGGGTTGCCTCTACACTGTCAGGTCAAGCACTCCATCAATCTTACCACAGGTGCACCAATGGCCAATGGACCAATCTATCGATTCTCCGTTCTGGAGAACGACGAAATCAAGAGGCTGATTCAGGAACCGTTGTAGAAAGGTCACATCCAACCGAGGTCATCACCCTGTGGGAGCCTGATCATGTTGGTACAAAAGAAGGATGGGACTTGGAGACTCTGTATTGACTATCCGACGCTAAACAAGATCACTATCTGGAATAGGTACCCAATCCCATGAATTAATGACCTTTTGGACCAACTGAAGGGGGGAAATATTTCAGCAAGATTGACTTGAAGTCAGGATATCACCAGGTACCAATCGAACCCTCCGATGTGTGGAAGACTGCCTTCAAAACTAAGGAGGGCCTTTTCGAATGGTTGGTTATGCCTTTCGGGTTGACGAATGCTCCTAAAACCTTCATGAGGCTAATGGATGACATCTTGCGGCCATTCACCAACTCATTGGTAGTGGTATACTTGGGTTTCATTCTGATCTTCAACAAGAGTTGGGAAGAGAACCTCCATCACATCCGACAGGTTCTCCAAACACTGCGACAACACAAGCTATGTGCCAATTTGGAAAAATGCACTTTTGGCATGACCCAAGTTTAATATCTATGATACATTATTGATGAACGGGGGGTGCATGTGGATCCAGCCAGGATCCAAATGATTCGAGATTGGCTAGCTCCAACCACTTTGACAGAGCTCAGCAGCTTTCTGGGTATTTCCAATTTCTACTGCAAGTTCATGTTGGGATTCTCTCATATCACTTGGCCCTTGAGTCTTGTCACCAAGGGAGGAGCGAAAGAAAAATTCTTTTGGTCTGAATCTCAACAGAAGGCATTCGCAGAGTTGAAACATCACCTCTGCTTAGCACCAGTGCTCGCATTACCAGACTTGCAACAGCCATTTGAGGTCGAGACAAATGCCTCTGACTATGATATTGGGGCAGTCCTTACTCAACACGGGCATCCAGTGGCATATCATAGTGAGACACTTTCAGACAAAGTCCGGAAATATGATCGCCATTAGAAATGGTCACATACCTACAATAGTTCCATTTGAATATCATGTACAAGAAGGGAAGCACTAATAATGTTGCAGATTTCCTCAGCTGACCACCGATCATGACGTTAACCACCGTGCTCAAATCTTATGGGAACGAGACTTCTGATTGACCACTTCTCTATAAAAGCAACCCAGAATTCAGCCACACATACTAGACGCTCTTGGAGGATCAGCATGTTCCAGATTTTCACCTCCAGGATGCCCTGTTATGCCACCTCGGTCACCTTTGAGTTCCTTCAAGCGAGCGCGCCAAGATGATTTGGGAAGCGCACTATAGTCAGGTCGTTGGGAATTTTGGGGTCGAGAAAATGGTGGAAATACTGCAGAAGTATTTCTATCGGCTGAATCTTCGACGGGATGTTGGGAAGTACATCAAATGCTGCACTACCTGCACCATTACCAAACCGACCATTAAGAAGCAGGGCCTCTATACTCTGCTTCGTACCCCTAGTTCACCTTTGGAATCCATCTCCATAGATTACATGTTGGGCCATCCTTCTACTAAGCATGGCAATGACTGTGTTTTTGTGGTCATCGACAGATTCTCGAAGATGGCCATTATGGTGGTCTGCAAGAAAAATATCACAGCAAAAGCCACTGCTAAACCCTTCTTTAAAAGAGTGTGGGTACACTTTGGGATCCTACAATATATCATCTCAGATTAGGACAGTAGGTTCCTTAGTGCATTTTGGTCCAGTCTCTAGTCGATGCTAGACACCAAGCTCACTAAGTCCACAACTTTCCATCCCCAAACTGATGGCCAGACAAAGGTCATCAACAGGATGATCGTACACATTATGTGCATGTACAATTCAAAGAATCCACGCACATGGGATGAGAACCTCCCCTATGTCCAGCACAACCATAACCAGTCTCTCCACAGGTCGACTGGCCACAACCCCTTTTAGGTGGGCTTGGGATTCTAGCCACTATGTCCCATTGATGTGGCCATGCCATTCGTAGTTACTCAGGCAAATTCAACTCATGTCCAGTCTGAAATTAATAAGGCAAACAACTTCATTGAGCACATCCAACATATTCACCAGTAGGTACATGACATTTTGGAGAAATAAAATGCCAATACAAGCAGCGACATGATCAACATCGGGCATCACACAAGTTTCAGGTGGGCGATAGTCTGGTTGCATTTGCAAAGCGAATGCCTTATCGGAATCTATCGAAAACTCAAACCACTCTGATATGGTCTGTACACCATTACCAAGGCTATGGGAGACAATGCATTTGAGCTCAGCATTCCCCCATTCCTTGGCGTGCACCTAGTGTTCAATGTGGACTACCTTCAACCATACTTCCCACCATTGCTAGACACATTAGACATTGTAGAACAAATCACACCTACAGAGTTAAATCCATATTAAATGGAACGGGCCAAAATTGATCGAATCATGGACATGCAGAACAAGAACACCCGACAGCAAATGATCCAACTATATTGAGTTGTCAAAGGAGGCCAACGCCTTCACCAGGGTGAGTGGCTCACCAAGGACCAAGTTCACCAAAAGTTTCATCATCTCATGGAGGAACTCAACGCAAAGGGGATCATTGCTTCCTGAGGGGGGTGGAATGATCTAGGTGGATATTGGTGGCCACCCGCCTATTCCACTTGGACTTCCACCATTGTTTCTTTTAGTTTTTCAGTTTCCTTATTTGTAGCACAATTTACTATTTTTGGCAGTTTTTCGAGTCCTGAACTTCCAGAGCCATTTTGAGGCCCTAAACAAATTTTTTTAGGAAAACGGGGAGCAACATGGGTCCATGTACCAATATTTCTCATCCCAAAGTTGTATTCCTCAAATATAGCTTTCTAACGAGGTATTTTGCGCGTCAAACAAAGATCGTATGCCAAAGTTACGACCTCGGGAAGTTGATGTACCAATTTACCCAAAACAGGGCCCATAGTTTGGCGCTTCATCTCCTAGGGTTAGGTTTTTGGATGTTTATGGTTTTCCATTGTTTCTAAATAATAAATAGGCTTTCGACCCTCATTGTAAGATAGTTCAGAGGCATTTAGCTACCACATCTCTTCTTAGAGATAAGCTATCATCGTCTGAGCTAGTTTATTTCCATTTCTGTTTGTAAGCGTATTTCAGTATTTTACATCAACGAAATGAAGTATTATTTATGTTGCATCTATGTATTTATGGTCATATCTGTAATTTGTTCCATTCCTGTTTAAATCCAGATCACAGAAGGTCTTAAGTAACAAAAATATTGATGGACACAGTGATAAAACATCAAAAAAGAAAAGAAGACAAGTCCTTTGTAAATTCTTTACAAAATTAATATGTTTGAATTATATGTAAATTTAACTAATATGTATTGGTTGGTGTGTGTCATGCAGAGCCGCAAAATGAACAAGGTTGATAAGATTATTTCTAATACAAGTGCAGAAGAGCGTAAAAGTTTGATAAAAAAATTAAATAATAAAAAATACTATTCAATATGAGTTTTTTTCATTAATATTATACTTAAGAATATTATATAACATGTTTCAAACAATCTATTAATTCATATATGTTTAATTTTCTACAGGGAGCAACAATGAAGGAAAAGATCAATGTCCTTCTAAGAATAGAAAAATTATAGAACATGCAAATGACGATGAATTGGTTCTTAGCTCATCTGGAGTGATATTGGAGGTTAATGTAAGGAGAGGGGTTTTTACAGAACTTTGAGGGATCTAGTGGAATGAATGTATAAATGTACTTTCCACTTACAATACAAAAATCAACCCAATGATTCTAAGAATCAAATTATATCGAACAATAGTCAATGAGACATGTTAGACTTGCAATAACAAAAACATACAACAACAAAAAAGAATCATTCAAAAGGTAATATTCCTAATTATATCAAATTATTTTCTAGAATTATATGTATATATATTACTACAAACCATTCATTTATTAAAATCGATTTTGTTATATTTAGTTTTCATATATCATTATAAAAATAGTTTATTACCTTTTCAGGAAGATTATGAAAATCTCAAATGATCAACGCGTTGATATGTGAAACATGTCAGTAGAAATGTCCAAAAAAATGTATAAGGAGATAGTCAAATAAATGGACATAATTGCATCACAGGATGAATCATATCAACAACAATGTGCTTCAAAGGTATGTAATCATGATTGGATTTGTACATATAAAAAATATTTTAGCATCAAATATTAATTTTCAAGTATGTTCTTGCAAAAAAAAAAAAATGATGGAACTCATTCAGCACATAAAACAGGGTTACAAAGAAGAAAATAGTTGATTTCAAAATTTGTGAGTAATTGTTAATATTTCCTTATAACAACTCGAGGTTTCATTTTTGTATATTTTAAGTTGTTTAATTTACAACAACCATCTTTGAATTTATTGAAATAGATGCTAATATACAAAGAAGATCCATCAAAATAATTGATTGACATTGGGATAAATAAGGGTTGTGAGTATATGTTTTGTGGAATTTGTAAGTATCTGTATTGTTTTACTTCTCAAACTTTATAATTAATAGAACAAAAATTCCTTTATATTAAATCTATCATTTATAAGGGGATTTAAAACAAGAAAGAAACAAAGTATGGAACTATCTGAGCAGAAGACTTGTTGCAAAAAACATTTGACTTGGTTTTGAAACCATTGGAATAGTTTATGAGACACTTCTTTCTCTCGTACATTGCTATTTGATTTACTTTGATGTACATTATTTATTTCAGTTTTCATTATTATAACCGATGTAGATACACCCATTACGCTTTATTATTATGTTTGCAGATAGAACAAGATCAAGAAGATAAAAACAATCGATGCAATCAACAAAACGTTCCTCCAAATAACCCAAGTCATGGAAGTAGCTCGAACAATGACAACAGTTCCAGCGAAGAAGGATGATTGATTTGGATATCAATGCAACTTGTTGTATTATTTGAAATAATTGTCTGTGAAAATCAGACATTTTGTTTAATGTAATGGATATAGTGTCCCAATTGAAAGACAAGGTGTTACCAATAAAAATCATATTTTGTATGAAAAAAAGTCACTTATTGATATATAATTAAATATATTTTAATTTATTATATTGTGTTATCCAATGTCACTATGAAATGTTACATTACTAATTAAATATATGGATGATTGAATATTATAATGAAGAGATGAAAATTTGATAATATAACAAATTAAATCAAACATCATATACAAATGCACTAATCGAATTATAATTTATATGAATACTATTATAAGATATATGTCGATTTTTCGATAAATAACGAGTTTAAAAATTTACAATAATTGCACTCGCACATGTCGATATTTCCAAAAAAAAGAAAAATATCATTCAAAAAATCGGTGTGTCTATAACAAAAAAACATTGGTGTGTTGTATTATATAAAATCACCGTGACAACATAAGTTTTCATACTTTGTGCATTTTATGAAAATGAGAGCATCGGTGCGTTTATAACTTCAAGCACCAGTCTTGTTTGAGATAAATGCCCCGGTGCATTGTAATTCTTAATGCACTAGTGCTTTCATATAACTCACTACTTAGTCCTACAAAATATTATTTGCAGCCCGGTGCGGCATGGAAACTAACAACACAGGTCCTTTTGTATAATTAATGTACTCGGGCCTTTATACTAGCAATACGCATTGGCATTGCAAGTTTAAAAAAAGAAATGACACAACAATTATTATTTACATGCCCTGGTGTCATTTCTTAGAAGAAATCCGCGCGACTTTTTTATCTCTTAGTATCGGTGTGGTACATTTTACGCATCGTTATTCTTTTCATTCAAGGAGTTGGTGTTTTTAGTTATGTATGTCATCTGATGCTTTTATATATGTAGTGCATCGGTGCTACTTGTTCCATTAAACAAACTGGCAAAAAAAAAATGAAGAAAAAAACCTCAGTAGAACCTTCGGCCGCTTAGATTTTTTCAATTATATTGAAATTCCATTAAAAGAGCAACTCTCCCAAACAAATATTTTAGCAAATTTTGAAATTTTTATGACATTAAAAACCTCTCTTATAACCTTCCCTTATTTTCTTTGTAATGTTTAATTGTGAATTGAAAAAGCAACAGTGGAATTAGAAATAGAAGGAGATAGTGATCCATTCAAATGGAAATTGAAGGACATGGTGATCCATTCAAACGCAGTGGTTGGCCTTATCTGGAACCATTACTACCCAATAGACTGTTATTTGAATTTGTCCTTTATACAATTATTAATCAACTCTAACATACAAGATATACCTCTTTGTTAAATCTCATCCCCCTATTTCCAAAAATATAACATACAAGATATAGCTCTTCGTTAAATCTCATCTCGCAATTTCCCTATTACACAAAATATTCGCTCAAAATGAAATCTTAATCCTCCGTGCCCACTTGGAATAGTTGAAATAGATGAGCCTATCCACATAACTATCCACGTAATTAAAAATATATATTAACAAAGGACTTTATTGACTAAAACATTTACTACCACACAAAGAGATATATATATACAAACAATTAGTAAATTTGTCAATCAGAAAAACCATCCTAGGCCAGATAGAAGATAGACCTACTATGCTTTAGTACACCACAATAAGGTTCTGATAATTCTTATTGGTTCAATAGCAATCAACTAAATGTATGAAATACAACATTAATTTATTAATACAGTGTAAATCATGGTAATCCAATTAGCATACCTATATGTTCATCAAAAGGGTAGAGAACTTTATGTCTGTTGTTCTAAGCTTCCTCAAAGGAGTGTCGCTGGTTCGAACTTATTAATGATTTGAATGAATTTTGAATAAATATTATCTTAGGCGTTTCATTATCAATTTTCTAAGATTTGCCTACCACCTCCAATCTGATGTAACATAATTCAATGAGAATGAGTTTTGAATGAATATTAATATGGACGTTGTATTATCAGTTTTCTATAAAAATCAAATAAGATTTTCCACCACCTCCAATTACATCTAACAATTCACCCAATCTAGCATAAAACCTTACTGTCTTAGAACCAAAAGTTAAGAATCTCGGATACAAAAATAACTAAATTATTTGAACAAGTCTTGAATGATTATTCATTCCTGCAACGTGGGTCTCACTTAGCGTCTCATAACAGTCGAGGAAAATAGAGAAAATATATATATATATTAAATGCTTCATTGAGAGCCAATGATTGCAATTCGAAATCCAGTTGTTAAGCAAGCACCGTTGCTTGTTTTCAAGGATGGTCTGACCTACTAAGCTGATACCAAGCCAGAGAGGCCAGTATTTGCAGTGCTCACTCTCGATATTGGTACATCTTCAGTGCCTAGGATAACAAGCTGAATGCCCCCGTTCGTTTTCTCCATGGTTTACAGGTTACCACAGGCTGATTAGTCACATAGAGGCTAGCATATACTGGGAATAGCATAAGCATAACCATTTAAATTAACTATAATTGGAAATCAATTCATGTTCGGGATTAGTGGTTGAATTTGACGTATGTTTATATTATATATATATATATATATATAATATTTTAATATTAAATATCATAGTTTTAAAATAACATTTTATTATGATTTTATTTAGTCTTAAAAAAATTCAAATTAAATATTAATTAACTTTTAATTTATGAAGGTTTTAGAGGATTCAGGAAAATTAATTTAAGAAATTTATATTTTTTTGAAATTAAATACGTTTGATTTAAGATAGATTCGTGGTTATATATATATATATATATATATATGTATATATATATTATATATATGAGAGAGAGATTTAATTAATAGCATAATGACTTTTTTTTCATTTATTTTTTTGTTAATTTTTATAATAAATTTGGTTGAAATTTAATAGTTTTGGATTTAAGATAGATGTGTGGAGATATGTGTTTGCGTGTGAGAGAGAGATTTAATTAATAGGCATAATGACCGTTTTTCATTTATGTTTTTGGGTTAATTTTTATAATAAGTTTGGGTTATTTAATTTGTAAAGTTTGAGTGTTTAAGGGGCTTTTAAGGTGTTGAATCCATTTTCGCATTCAAAAGTGCATTTTAAATAACAGGAAATCATAATCTTGCTCAAAGTTGTATTGCTAAATTTCGGCCAAAAAGTCATTTGTGTATGTGTATTGAATATGAAACAATTAGGCATCTCCTTTATTTTAAATAACACACCAATAAAATATCTTAACAATAAGAAGTTTTTAGCCTAAAGGCTCATTCTATAGCCCAGTATGATGTGTAAGGGTGTCTGTCCATCATCAAAGTTGAAATTTTGCTCATACCGGCCCAAATAAAAATTTTAAAAAGTCTAAAACAAAAATTACCATACAAAACATTTAAATAATGTTTGCTCATAAAAAGAATTACACGTAAAGAAATTGGATCCCTCTCGGTTAGATCTGTATTTAAGATGGATCTATGTTGGTTTTATAATACTCCTTCAAACTGTGAAATAGAAAGCATATATCCATGAAATATGACCATCTCTTTTTATATAGAGAGTATTTTAGTTGTAGTGAAGACCAAAATATTTTGTTGATTCTCTTGTTATCTATATCATATGTATGAAATTTATATTGAAATATATTAGTTAACATGACTATTCAAATACTAACTTGATATTGAAATTGTTGAGAAATGGAAACAAGAAATTCTAGTTTAAAGTTGTCATTGAATTAAACTAAGAATTAAAATCGAATTATATTCTCATCGCAACTTGTAAATAGCTAATTAAGTTTAATTAACTTAATTAGCTTTGGAATTTCGAGTTGGAAGTCTTTCTAAGTCATGTATATGTTATCCCTAAGTTTTAGGGGTCCGAGATGAATTTAAGTGTGAGTTGTAATTAGATCACTCAATTTACTGAGTTATGTTCAGCTAAATTAGTTCCAAATTGTTTGTGGAACTAATAGAGAGTTAACAGTCAGTCGGTGGACTAGTGTGTCCACAAGTGTCACTCTAGTTAACCGAAGATTCCCTCATCAGAAACTCATGCATGTTGATTCTAAGAAATACCTAGTTGAGACTAGAGTTCAGAGACAATGTATTATCAGTTGTGTGATTTACTGAGTTGTAAATATCATGCATGCAATCAGAGAAGAGCCTATGTTTGGATTGCAAAGTTTTGGAAGTATGAATTCCCTTTAAATACGGGCTATTCATCCTAGGAATTATGCAAGAGAAATAGGGGCTTGGAGAGCTGCAAAATTGGCTAAGTGTTGGCCAAGAGCTTGCTTGTGAGCTGAAAGAGTTGAGCATACTTGTGTTGAATTGTTATAGTGAGAACAAGATTTGTATCTTCACTCATATTTCTTATATATGCAATACATATAGTAGGGTTTTGAGCAGTGGCTTTCCCCATATACATCTTGTGTTATGTGCCATTGATTTATCTTCTTCTTGTTCATATTGTTTTCATCAATCTGTTGGCTTCCGCTAGTTGAAAGTAGAACTATATTCTTGTCTTTTGCTTTAGTACATTCCATGAGATTGTGAATCTACAGGATTTTCTACATGGTATCAGAGTTGGAGACAGTATACTAGAGGAGATTTCAAAGGTTTGAGCTTTGGGTTACACGTGAAATTCGAATTTGCAATAGATACTTCAGGACCGATAGATGGCATTCTACGGCTTGCGGCTAGAGTATGCCTTGAAAGGAAGCTCAAATTTTATAGCCTGGAGAGATAGAATGGAGGTTGTGCTAGAGGATAATGGCTTGAAGTAATTCGTTGATCAAGAAAATCCTAAGCCAACAGCATCAGATGTACAAAATCTAGCCGAATGGAAGAAGTGTGTGGCAAAGGAGAGGTGGATGATCCTTGAGGGAGTTCAAGACCACATTGTCTTGAGCCTCCATGGCAAGGAAACTGTGTATGCTATGTGGAAAACATTGATGGACTTGTATCAGAAGAATAGTGACCAAAGGAAATTGGCACTGAAGGACAAACTTTGAAAAATCAAAATGGAGAAAGGTGAGACGATTCCAAAATACTTGACCAAGTTCACTCAGTGTCGTGATGGACTTGGAAGTGGTTGAATCATGGTAGTCGAGGATGGTATGGTTATTCTTTCTCTTCTAGGACTCCCAAAGAGTTGGCACAGTTATCAAGACTCTATCAATGGTCAAGAGAAGCTATCATATTGGGAACAACTGTGGTCAGATTTGATGCAGGAGGAGATCAAGAGGAACACCGAGGATGGCTCTTCATCAAAGACTGATGATGAAGAGAAATTTGCCTTAGAAATTAAGTCGAATAAAGGGAAAGGGAAGGCTTCCCATTCCAAACTAGATTCTTATCATGGAGTTAAGAAGAAAGACATGATGAAAGTTAAATGTTTTCATTGTCATGAGCTAGGCCATTTTGCTATAAAGTGTCCACTCAAGAAGTCCAAGAAGAAGTCCTTATCAATGATGGGAAGTGTATGGTACTTAGACAGTGGAGCTTCATTCCACATGACTGGGGACAAATAGTTATTTAGTAACCTGGAGGAGAAATATCTCCAAATGCATATCGAGATGGGTAACGACGGGAAGTATAGTGTTACTAGATTGGGCACGATTACTTTTCAGAGGGAGCATGGGGCTCCACTCACCTTGAAGAATGTTATGTATTTGCTCAAGCTAAAGAAGAACTTGGTATTTGTTTCCATGCTTGAGGATAGAAACTATGATGTGATCTTCTTGAAAGGAAAGGTGTTCCTTTGACACATAGCCACGGGTTAAGTAAAGATGATAGGGACTTGGGTGAAGAATCTCTATAAGCTGTAGGTAGAGGAGTGTGCTTCTTTGGGCACAAAAGCAGAAAGGGTGCAGATCCGAGATGCTGGTGAGTTGTGGCACAGGCGACTGGGCCACTTGCATCATGGGGATTTGAAGATATTGTAGCATATCTCTACTAGTCTTCCCAAAGGTATGCTTGACCAAGTCAATACATGCAAGGGGTGTACTTTGGGAAAATACACCAAGTCTTCCTTTCACGAAAGAGACAGTCGAGCAGAGGCTATTCTAGAGTGATTCCATTTCGATGTGTGTGGACCATTCTCAACATCATCCACGGCCAAACACATGTATTATGTTATATTTTTTTATGACTTTTATCGAAAATGTTGGATATTTTTCATGCAGAAAAATGATCAAACCCTCACGAAGTTTTGTGAGCTTAAAGCATTGGTGGAGAATGATTCAAAAAAGAAGGTTAAAGTTATACGGATTGATAACGGTGGTGAGTATGTCTCAAACAATTTTAAGAACTTATGTGCAACAAAATGGATTAAATGGGAGTTGACAGCATCCCATAACCCTCAACAAAATGGGGTGGCCAAGGGGAAGAATAGAAGCATAGTAGGGGCAGCGAGGGAGATGTTGCATGATTAGGGCCTACCACTACACTTGTGGGCTAAGGCATACAACACAATGGTTTATGTTGAGAACTGTAGCCCACATTGGATACTTGAGATGAAGACACAAGAGGGGGCTCATTCCGGTAAGAGGCCAGACGTAGGTCACTTCAGGATTTTTGGGTCATCGTTATATTGTCATGTGACCAAAGATGCATAGAAGAAGCTTGAGCCGAGAATAGAGTTGGGGATATTTTGGGGTTCACTGATACAACTCACAACTATTGGGTGTACTTTCTGACTAGCAGGATGACAGTGGTTCGCAGGGATGTCAAATTCAATTAGGACAAGTCTATGCAAGTTTCCCTTAAGAGGGAGATTGAGCTACATATATATGAGGAGCTTTTAGCTTCCTAAGGTTGAGGAGCCTCAAATTGATGTGGAGAATCCACATGCAAAGGATTTAGGAGTGGAGACATCCACTCAGGAAAAGTCTTCCAGAGAGGGAAGAAAGCGCACCAGAGAGGATGACATATTGTTGGATGATGCACGGGAGAATGTGGGAGCACCCACTTCTCAGCGCAGGCACAAGAGGTCACCTAATAGGTACACTAAATAGATGGATCTTATGGGCGAATGTGTTGTGACAGAGCCATCTTCCTTTAAGGAAACAGTGCAGGAGCCAATTTGGGGTGATGCCATTGTGGAGGAGTATGACTACTTAGTCTGTAACAGTGTTTGGTATGTGGTCCCAAGACTAGAGGACAAGTCAGTGGTGAGCTCCCATTAGATTTACAAAGTAAAGAAAACTACAGATGGTAGTGTGGAGAAGCATAAGGCTAGATTTGTGGCCCATGGCCTTTCACCGGTAGAGGGGATTGACTATGATGAGCCATTTGCTCATGTTGCAAGGTACTCATCAATCATATCTATATTTGCACTATCAGCACAGATGGGTTGGAAGATACATTAGATGGATGTGAAGACAACCTTCCTTAATGGCATGATTGATGAATAGGTGTACATAGAGTAGCCTGAAGGTTTTGAGACCTTTGACCATGAATCACATATGTGTCGGCTCAAGAGAGCATTGTATGGGCTGAAGAAAGCACCCCATGATTGGTACGCTAGGATAGATAGCCACTTCATTGAGTTTGGATTCACAAAGAGGGAAGTGGATGAAAACCTGTACCACATAATTTTGGAAGGTAAATTGTTGATCATTTTACTTTATGTTGAGGATATCATACTGATAGGTGATGATAAACTAATCAAGTCATGTAAGGAGGTCCTTGAAAATGAGTTTGAGATGAACGGCATGGGACTCATGCATTGCCTTCTTGGCATGGAGGTATGGAAAGGTGATGGGGAGTTATTTATGTCTCAAGGCAAGTATGCCAACGAGATACTCAGGAGATTACGCATGGAGAGCAGCAAACCCATGGAGACTCCTCTAGCAGGTAACTGGAGGAAGGAGGATGTTACTTCAGAGGAAGTCGTGGAAACTACTATTTAGAAGTAGCTTATGGGTTCACGCATGTACTTGGTGAACGCACGACTAGATATTTTCTATGCAGTTAACCAACTTAGTCAAGCAATGGTTAGGCCTACTAAGTTGTATTGGAAGGCAGAAAAGCATGTGTTGAGATAGCTCGGGAGCACTTCTCAGTATGGAGAATGGTACAAACGGACAAAGGGAGTGAAGCTTGAAAGCTTCACCAATGCAGATTGGGAAGGGAATCAATCCGACCAAAACAACACATAAGGAGGGATCTTCAATATTGGGTTAGCGTCACTTTCTTGGTACTGTTAGCCTCCTGCTGCAGTAGGTTATTCATCTTTCATGATCGACATTTCTACATGCCAAATATGTCATACTTTGCATGCTTCAATGTTCCATATTTGCTACAGAGGCTAAAAAGGTGTCCATGAGAGTGTGCTAGCCAAAGTACCACTACTATCTTATTATTGAAAATTCACCATGAGGATACACAACTGCTTATTATATTCAATGGATGGCCCAATAGTTCAATCTGGACCATGCCATGTTTAAAATTGATTGTGGTAGAATAGAGAGTGATTCTTGTCCAAAAAGCTCAAGGTTGGCAGATGACCTACTAGAGACAGAATTTAAGGAGCCCAACTGCTTAATATGGGCCCTTGGAAGACATATGGGTACATTCAGATAGGAGGATGGTCAAAAGAGAAAGAGTAAAATCAAGGTCTGCCAGTTCAAGTGCACCCAATCCAAAGGAAGAAAAAATGTTAGGTGTATTAGGTTGGGTAGGTAGTCTAGGGTTGCGGAAGCCAGTTGGTAATCACTGGGGATTCTATCAAAAAAGGCTCATCTCATATGTGAATTGGCACCATGGCAATTGATTGGCAGTACAACAAGGAAGCATGACTAATTCCCCTTTCATTTCCCCAAAAATCATTAACTAACATCCCCTTAAGGACCTTGGGATCTGCCCAAGCAATCCAGCTTCACTCCATTCTTATTAAAGCCAAGTTGGTAGCTGAGTTGACTTAGTGAAAAGAAGCCACATTTCTTGTGTAAAAATTAATATTTTCACAATTCGTTCATTTCCCTATGCTTGAGTTTCTACTCTATAAACTTAGCATGCACAAATCCCTTGTCATTCCTCAAAACTCATATTAACATCTAATCCTATTATATAGCTCCCTAAATCGTGTTTCCTTACCCCTACTCTAAAAGAGACTATATAAAAAACCCCAATAAATACTAAATATCCCACCCCTGCAATTATAGCCAAATAAATTGAAGTCGGGAAACATTAGGTCCACTTGGGGCCCACTGTTAACCCCTCTGCGTTCACTCGGGATTTATTTAACTCATGGTTAAATAAATAACCATATTAACCCCCCCCCCCCACTTTCCATTTTTGGGATTTATTAATATTCGATTAATAAATAACCGAAACCCGAACTTATTAAACCTTAACCTAAAGTCTAAAACCAACCCATAGCCGTGAAAAATTGTCATTTAACGCATGCGCTAGTCCACTAAACTTCGATCATTTCGCTTTCCCATCCATCGTTGGATCGGCTTTCATAGATCTGATGGTCAACATGCATATCGGGCGCTCCTTCATAGCAGGACAATAGCACCCGATGGTCGACGGTTTCACCGTCGTACACCGGGACAACTGTCGCCCTTCTATTGCATCGGGCCGCCCCTGACACATGCCGCTCTCGTACCAAAAGCGATCCGACGCAAAACCGCTTACCGTCCTCCCCGCTTGCTGACATCACCGCATGACGTTGTCGCCACGTCACTTGCCACTGTGATGTACTTATGCCATGTCACCTGCTGACATCATCACCCTGCCCCCGTGTCTACTGCCACATCATCTTCCACGTCAGTTGCCACGTCATGTTCCGTACCCGCTACTCGACAAAAAAATGTGTCATGATGACGTCATCCTGGGAAAAGGCCAAAAAGCGCCAAAAGCGCCAAAATTCTGAAAAGATGGGTTAAAATTCGTCAAAAGAGCTATTTTTAGTATTTCTGCTTTCGCTGTGAAAACAACGTGCATGTGTTTTTTCCGTTATTTTGCACTCCTAGTGTTATCACTCAGGTTGTCCCTAAGCTCTTGTAGGGATACGGCCAAGGTAACCACAAACCAATATTTGGACTGCAGGTTCTAGCCCACCTGCAATCAGAGAGGGCTCTCTCTTAATGATTTAACTTTGTTGATGATGATTTTAGGCTAGTTGTTGGGTTCAGGGGTTTAGATGTTTCGTTTGGATGGAAGGTGGATGTATGGAAGATAATTCCAAACAGAGAGGCAAGGTAAAATGTGATAAGTTTCAAACCATTGGGCATGGAGTCATGGACTAGGGCTTGCTGCTGCGTTTTCTTGGTCACAAGAGGATTATGGAGCGGGATAGCCACATGAGACAATTATCAATTTGCTGAAAGGATGGAATGATGGTCAAGGATGAAAGGCAATTAAGAATCTTTCATCAAAACTGACAGGGAGGAGAGGTGAACGAATGGTTGTCTAGGAGTAGTTAAGAATTCCTAAACTAGCATTCATATGTGAAAGAAACAGCGTAAACAAGATCATTTAAGCATGCATGTTCATAACTATTTCTGATGAAAACATGAAGAAATTGCAGAAATTGAGCCTAGGGTGCAGCTAAGCAAATCCTAAACTATTCTTCTTTTCTTTAATTTAGATGGCGCATTGATGATAAAACGGAAATGAAAAACTAACAGAGTTAGGAAACACTTATTGAACCATGTAGAAGCATAGGAATTCCACATTCACTCCTTGGCCAATTTAAACATAGCAAACAGTTTCAGAATCCATGCTTTCAACAGTCTTTGATTATAGAAAGCATCACAATTACAGTGTGAGTCTCTGCTTGAGAGTAAAATCGGAATAACAAAGATCAAGCTACTGATCAACCAACCACCAACCAACGCTTAATACAGTTTTCAGGGTGGTATATATAAGCAAAATATCTAAATTCATTTATTACAACCTACCTAAACAGGTCTGCAAGAAAAAGCTTTTTCTAAAAACCTAATTGTTACTGGAATTAAATGCAAGTAAGTCCTTTGGGCTGCACCAAAGGCAGTTGAATCAAGTTGAGTTGATGAGGTGTCCTGTGTGACTTGGTGCAGTGGTTCTATCATAATTGTGCATTGAGTTCTGGTCCACTGATCTTCTGTGAGTTTAATGTGCAGTCATTTGTGTTGGTGAGCCTTCAATGCATCTTCATCTACTTTTTGACTTTCAGAGCTTTCGTTTTAATGTTAGATTTGCCTCAAGCCATGAGAAAATCTTCTCTGATACACTTTGCCGCTACATTGATGGTCTTCGCCGCTTCCTGATACTCTTTGACGTGTTTTTCATTTGTATATTTGATCTGATACTCTTTAATCTTTGTTCTTGGTATCTCTATGTCTTCAAATGCGTTAAATTTGGTAGAATTAGGAATTTTCGGGCCTTTTCGGTGCAAAACGGGCTAAGGAATCAAAAGATTCCCTGAAGATTCTCCACTTTGGCCTATTTCCCGTAGCGATGCACGATTAGCGCATCGAAAACTGCCTCCGTTTCTCATTCCGGAGCTCTGAAGCTCGACTTTCGCGCTTGCGTGTTTTTTCCTTTTTTTGGCTGCTGACGTCAGCTGTACGATGGATGACGTCAGCGAGGTGACGTGGCAGGGTGGTGTGGAAATGATCTGGTCGGCAGGGCGACTCATATGTTACTGCGATGCGATATACTTCTTTCGATATGATCGCAATATCGCATCGGCGGAGAATGAGAAGGTATTTATTTTGGAAACGCGATGCTTGCGACCGCCGATTGCCGATATCGTGATAGCGCATCGGGAAAAAAGGAAAGGGGCACACCCATGTGGTATAAAATATTTCGATATGCCGATTGCGAGATGGCATCGGCGGAGCGCCCATCGGGAAGAAACAACAACGAGCCATAATACCCTTGCGACCTCCGATTGCGATAATCGCGTTGGAGGGGTTCACCAGGATCGGAAGAATGTTAAGGCAATCGGCAAGGGTTTATTACGATCGGAAGGAGTGAGTATGTGCTTTTGAAGAGTATTTGAGGCCTCGGAAGGGGTCTGATAACCTAGAAAGGAATTTTATGCTTTGGAAGGAGTCCATTGCATTAGAAGATGGTTTGGAGGGGCAGCGTGAGGGTTCTTGCCAAGTTTCAGATAAACTGAGCAATTCCCGGGGGTACTTATGGTTATTTTCAACCAGAGGGAGGGGATATATACATAGGGGAGTTATTACCATAGTTTTAGTAAGGGAGATGGGAAATAGGTAGGGAGCTACATAGTACAGTTAGTGGTTAATATGACAAGTGATAAGAAAGCGCTAAATATGTAAATCTTAGGCTATCTGGGGAAAAATGGTCCAAAAAAGGAAATGACCATTCCTTGGGTAAAGCAGATCTTTACCAAGGCAATTGACATGGAAAATGATGAAACTAAGAGGTATCAAGCAGATCTTGATCTCTTTTTGGGGAAATTAGTTAATGATTTGGGGAAGAGGAAGAAAGGGAAGTTAGTCATGTCTGATTTGAAATCCTCTATATGAAATAGCCTGATGACTGTGACCTGAGTAAAGATGATACTTTAAAAACATGGAAATGAACAGAAATCAAGATTCTGCAACCTCAAAACTACCTACCCAGCCTACTTACCTAACATTTTTTCTTCTTTTGGTTTGGGTGCACTTAGACTTGTAGACCCAGCATTTCAATTTTTCTTTTTATGCCTTCTTATCCACAAACTACCCTTATTTCTCCCAAGGGCCTAGATTAAGCAGTTGGGCTCCTTTGATTCTCTACCTGTCTAAGAATCTGCCAAGATTAAGCTGTTTGGACAGATTTTCATTCTCTATATTCTAAAACAGGAAATTGAAACCTAGGGAGACCAAGATTAGGCTGTTTGGACCTCCCTTTAGCTGAAAATTCTACAAAACTAAATGATTCTTCAAAATTGGAATGTAGTAAATGAACTTTGAGTAGAATCCTTTCCTTGGTGACTGTTTAGCAAATATGGAGCATTGCAGCATGCAAAGTATGACATATTTGGCCTGTAAAAATGTCAATCATGAAATATGAGTAACCTACTGCAGCAGGAGGCTAACACTTGGAACTTTGGCAGCTTGTCAACCTACAAATTCGACACCGTGGTTCATCTCAGCAGCTTAATTTCTACCTGTCAAGTGCCTTTTGCGTCCTCATAACAGGTATTTACCCGATTTTATACCCGAAACCCTGTTTTTCATGCTTCTCTGTTTAAAATTCCAAAAGAACCTGCATTTGGCTTTCAAGGGTACTCCCACCAATCGCTCATTGTCCTACACTTATCATTTGATCTGGTCATTCTCTACAAACTTACAATATAAGCTTATTTCCTCTGCAAAAGGGTTATTCCTCCACTCCATTCATTCATATTTGCCCATGAACTACTGAAATATCTGAGTCATTAAGTCAAGCCACCCCAGTATCCTATTTTTCACTGGTTCTAACCTCTTTTCCTATTGGAATCCTTAATTTTCTTTCCCATCTGCAAGATTTTGCCCCTTAGGCAAAACTCGGACTCCATCCTCTCAACATTGTGTCGAGTGTCCACAGAACCTCTAGTTTCGACCTATTTCTGTAAAAACACCCAGCCAGAGCGCTACCACTTTCTGCTTACTGTGAGGTCTATTTGAAATAAAAATCAGTGGTTGTACTGGTCATAGTGGCCTCAGAGCCTGAAACTCTGCCTCTTATTGCTATTCCGCCTTTATTCCAGTCAATCAAAACAATACAGGATATGGAGACCCCAGTTGCCCTGAACATTGCTCCTCTGAATGCCCCACACATGGACTTAGAGTGGCTACCTTTAGAAGACAGAGACTTCCAGATCTAGGACATGAGGGGCCTTAATTTTCACCTTCAAACTGTCTGCCAATTCAAAAACAGTTACAGAAATAACATTGATCCTCTGGGAATTTGGCAATCCAGTATGCATATCTACTACCTCCCACAAGTCAATGTGCTGCCTGATTTCATCCACCTCTGTCATGCACGCTATGAACCCACTCTGAGAGCAATCCTTAGCCCAGATGGGTCTATGTTGTTTTATATCACTCCTCAATCCATCAATCAAATGTTGAATTATGAGCCTCCTCAGTCCTTGGTTCCTCTCACCCTGAAACATCTGATTGACAGCAGTATAAGGCTTTCTAGCACAGAGATATTAAGAGTTAATCAAATATTCGTGATGCCAAAATATCAAAGTGATCATCCTCTACCGTATCATCAGGTTTCATTTAATGAAACAGGCAGGCTCATGGTGGATATGATTTCCTACATCTTAGGATGCAAGACAGGAGAGTTTGTAGATGAGACAGTGTTCCAGCTATTAGCAATATTTACCCCAGGGCAGCCCCTTGCTGTCATGTATGACTATGCCACATTCATAGCCAACAAAATACATGAGCAATTCATGATGATGGACAGGGAAAGAGTTTTCAAGTACACCTCCTACATTTATCATTTGCAGCTTTACTATCACCCTGATAGTTTCAAAGTCCCTCTCATGAAACTTGACTCAAGAGGAGAGAGGAGATCTGTAATCTTTTGGACTTCAGTTTTTCATAGAGTCCACTGTTCTCCCTATACATATTTTGAATTTATCGACCTCTTTATCTACCCAGCTACTTGTTTGTTAATGGAGACTCCTCCTCCCAGACTTACTGCTGAAATGCAAGGAATTTTGCATCTTTCCAAAGAGTACAGCATTGGGGATTGGTACTTTTACCAAAACCATACAGTAATCAGAATTTATGGGAGTGATTTGTCCCCCTATAGGCTGCCAAGGTATGTTCCCATGAGGCATTTTGCCTTGGAATACTTTAGACAGTTCATTCATGCAGACCTAGTTCACTTCCATGGCAAAAACAAGAAGGCACAGTTGAAAATCAGACATCAACTGGGTCCCTTTGTTTTCAGCAAAAGGGAAGAAGCCTGGAAGGATGTAGATAAGATGTTGACAGAGGAAATGTTGTTAAAATAAAGCTTCTACTGGGCACCATATGACCCCGAACACTTCATAAGCTTTAGGAGAATCAAACACAAGCTTTCAGGGTATGTGCACCAGCCAATCCCTCACATTGAGCAACATGCTAATTTACCAGAATGGGTAGAAGGTTCTTTAGATTATGAACAAATTTCTGAAGAAGAAAAATTACAGAAATACATGAAAGAAGTTGAGAAAATAATTGACCTGGAATATGTTGCACAGGTCACCTTCATACAGCCACAACCAGTGGGAGCAAGCACATCAACTGCTACTTCACCGCAGCTAGCTAAGGAAGCCATATCATCAGCAAAAAAGGACAAAGAAATTGAGCATTCTGAGGAACAAAGTACAATGGAGGAGAATCCTTCTCCGAATCTGGAGAAAGGCCAAGATCAAAGTCCCTCAACGCAAACAAAAGCACCTGAAATTCTTGTGCTACCAACTCCTCAACATGAGGAAAGAGGTAAGAAGAGGGACCAAGCAGAGAATACACCTACAAGTACCTCAACCGACCAGCAAGGGGAGAAAAGGCAAAGGTTAAACCCCTATGCCGAAGAAGAGATCACAGAGGAAACTCTTGGAAACTTAAGAGGTGAGGGAACTTCAGGGCAGCAGATCCCTCCTATTTTAGAGACATCCGCCAGCTCCTTCTAGCAGGAGCACGACAGACAACTAGGTGGGGAGGTTTCATCCTCCAAACAGCAAGCACAAAAGGGCTCAGACATTAAAAAGGCATTCACTGAAATCAAAGCTAGGAACGAACCAGTAAGGTTCCAGCTATATATCAATTGCTAAAGATGGCTCCAACAAATCAACAGAGGCTAATGGCAGCCTATGATATGGAAGTAGGGAAGATGACTTTGAGTCACTTCAGACCCACTGTGCAGCAACCACAGTCAGCTTCAGTTACATAAGAAACAATCTGGAAATCCTTTCCAAGGATATACATCCAATAGACCAGATTGAATTGCATAAGCAAACAGGAGAAATGGTGTACTCAACTCTGGCAGATAAGGCTCTACTAGCTCATAGATTGCAGAACTCCTTGTACAATACCTCTGCCCAGTTAGATCTAGAAAAAGCCTCATCATTGGCCAAAGATAATAGGATAAAATCCCTGGAGGAAATCATAATAGAGATGGGACATGACCCCAAAGACCCCAAAGGAACACAAGCCTTGATCAGGAAAAAAGAAGAGGATATAGCAGCCCTCAGAAAACAAATGAAGTTGTTGCCAACTCTACATCCTCAGACTACAGAAGTAGCAGAACAAAAAGAAAAGGAGGACGTATACACCTTGCTTATGAAAATGAATCAGAGAATACTAGATACAGAGAAAGCACTAGAAGAAGCTTTACAAGGGAAACAGCCTGTGTTGGCCTCACGGCCTCCTCTAATGATTCCAACAGTCTCGGTTCCTCCTCCAGCAGTCCCTACAACAGCACCTCCACCAACTTCAACTTCAGCAGCAACCACAGCAGAAGTAGCACAAGAGGCCAGTTTGGGCATGGAGGCCATGATGAAAGATATTAAGCCCCTTGAATTACAAATGACAGAAATGAAGGAAACTAAAGAAAAGCTAGCTAAGATTGAGGCCAGCTATGATAAATCAAAGATCACAGTTGCTGAGAAAACCATGGAAGTAAAGGCCCTCGAGAATAAGATAAAGGCCTTGGAGAAAGACCTCACTCTCCATAGAACCCTGACTGAAATCAAAACAATTTTGTTGGATAATATTGGCAAAGCTCTTATTGATCAATGGACAGCGATTCAAACCATTTTTGATCAGATAGATTTGATGGCGGTAGCTCAGTATGAGACTCAAAAAGCCAGGGCATTATTGGCAGACAACCCTGAGTTGGCTAATAAATTGATTCACTTTTTAAATACTAGTACTAGTGACCAGTTGATAGCATTAAACATTCAGAACAGAACAGAGACTATTGTAAGAGTCAAGAAGGTGCTAACCATGAGGAATTTTGTCCAAACCATAGAAAGAAAGTGCTAAGAGAAGCAAACAGAGGTACATGCCTTCAGATAAAGAATGGGAGATCTACAGAGCAGAGGTTTACCCAGTCTTGTCACTAGCACCGGAAAGCTATTAAAACAGGAGCAGTATGCATACAGGCTACATACTTATGTATAAAATCAGATCACTACATCATCAAGCAACACAGAAGAAGCAATCCCTCCCACAAGGCAGAGTTTATATAATAAACTGGAAGATCTATTCTACATTGAACATGAAATAAAACATCTCTTTCCAATATGGCTAACTTATTATACATATACTGAAGCTGATGAAACATTATTCAAATTAAGAAAGCATCAGTTACCACCAGAAGATTGGTGGCAAAGCTTACTTCAGATTCTAAAGTAGTTTCGATTCTCTTCGTATTTTTGCTTGCATAAGAAAATTTTATCATATGGCTTGGCTACCAGAAGTTCAAAAGTGACAGTGGGTGAAATGCGCGGGAAAAATTATTCAAAGGCACGGACCAGGTGGCAGATGACAGCACGCCCAGAAAAGCCCATCAGCAAAGCGGTCATCAACCGACTTTCACATTCACAAAGTCAACGACAATCAGGACACCTACAGCGGCCAATAAAATGCATTTACTTTCGTAGTTATTGTTGTGCGTTTTTTTTCTTCATAACAGTTATTGATTATGTCAGAGTAGATGGACACAGTTAAGTCCAGATATTTCCCTATGGGATATTATTTTGTAAAAAAAAACTCCTATATATACTGCTGAGGCAGATGTATTGGGGGTTGGTTGGTTGCTTTGGTCTTTGTTGGTTTGATGTTTTGCTTGAGAAGAGACTCGCACTGTATATGTGATAATTTCTATAATCAAAGATTGCTTAAGAGCCCGGAGAATGAACTGTGTACTATGTTTAATTGGATGAAGACTGACTATGGAATTCCTATGCTTCATCATGGTTCAATAAGTGTTCCTTAACTATATTTAGTTTTTCATGTTCGTTTTATCATCTATGTTCCACCATCTAAAATTACAGAAAGGAAGAATAGTTTAGGATTTGCTTGGCAGCACCCTATGCTCAATTTCTGTGATTTCTACATGTTTTCATCAGGAACAGTTATGAATATGCATACTTAAATGATCATGTTTACACTGTTTCTTTCACATATGAATGTTAGTTTAGGATTCTTAACTGCTCCTAGATAACCATTCATTCACCTCCCTTCTCTGTTAGCTGATGAAAGATTCTTAATTGCTTTCATCTCTGACTTTCCATCCTATCTTTTCAGCAATTGGTATTGTTTCATGTGTAGCTATCCTGCTCTATAATCCTCTTGAGACCAAGGAAACGCAACAGCAAGCCTTAATCCATGACTCCATTCCCAATGGTTTGAAACTTATCACCCTATGTGTGCCTCTTTTCTTGAATGCAACTTCCTTCCATTCAAACTCCATCAAAACTTAAACAAAACCCACTAAACCCAATAGCTAGCCTAAAATCATCATCAACAAAGCTAAATCATTAAGAGAGAGCCCTCTCTGATTGCAGGTGGGCTAGAACCTGCAATCCAAAGATTGGTTTGTGGTTACCTCAGTCGTATCCCTTTAGGAGCTTAGGGACAACCTGAGTGTTAACATAATGGCGACTCCACTGGGGAACTTCCTCAAATAATTTCACAAATCAAGTTGGAAAGCTCCACTGGAACAAAGTTAGACCTCCCTAGCCCAAAATCTTCAGGAGAGTCCCAAAAGAAACAGTATACATGTTTTCTAGGAAAAGTGCTCCTTTTCTTTAGAATCTTTCAAGTTTATTCTTGATCTTTGATGGTGGACAGAGGTCAGTCTCTTTAAAGTTAAGACATCCACCTAGCGACTCCACTTCAGTTTCAATCAAGACTCCGCTGGAGGAACGAACCAATTCTACAACCTGATAGTCCATGTTCCAAAGCATTTATAGTAAGACGGGATGACCAAGTTCGTGGAAAATATTTCATTTCATGAAGCTTTAGATGAATTCAGGGAGAGGTTATCGGAGTTTGAGCTTGATGAAGATTTCTTTAGATTGGTGTTGTTAAAAACAGCAGGACGCCTGCATACTCTTTTCCTTGATTTGGTTGTTGAAAGATATGAAAATGAAATTGAACTATTGCAATCTCAAATTCAGTCATAATTTTTGTGATCCTAAAAAAAAAATTCAAAACCTTCCTTCCCCAAGTCATGAGGAAATGGGATTACCGTCCAACTTATAGATTGAGCATAATCATGCTTTCAAGGCAAAGACTGAAGAAATAGTGACAGGGTTTATTATCGGGGATGCAGTTGTTCCATTAGACCAAGAAGGCCCACAAAACACTATCCCACATGATATGTTTATTGATCCTATAGCAGACTACATGGAGCTTCTCCTCAACTCAAAATCTTTAACATGCTTTCTCTGTGAGGATCAGATACATCAGCAGCGGCCTTTCTATGTCCCAATTTTGATTATGGGGGCACATGACTGAAAAATGCTTCCAGCTTCATTAACAATCATTCATCCAGTTCATTTCTTTCTACAGTTGCTTAAGTGGCTGCATTGGTTGTTTCATTTCACCTAATCGGCAAAGGAAGTACTGATTAGAATAGGTAGGTAGGATTTCAATTTTCTATTTGGATAGCAACCTTGCTACTGTTGAAGCCTGAAGTGAAGGCCCTAAGCTCTTGAAGTCTCCTGTCATGTTCATAAATAAATTAGCCATCAAAGGGAAGGTTCAAAATACAACAAAAATAGAACATCAAGGCAGTCTGACCTGCTGTTCTTGGATTTTCACAACGAAAAGCCATCCCCAAGGGGAGCCACTGTTAGCCTCCTACTGCAGCAGGTTATTCATCTTTCATGATCGAAATTTCTACATGCCAAATATGTCATACTTTGCATGCTTCAATGTTCCATATTTGCTATAGAGGCTGAAAAGGTGTCCATGAGAGTGTGCTAGCCAAAGTACCACTACTATCTTATTATTGCAAATTCACCATGAGGATACACAGATGCTTATTATATTCAATGGATGGCCCAATAGTTCAATCTAGACCATGCCATGTTTAAAATTGATTGTGGTAGAATAGAGAGTGATTCCTGTCCAAAAAGCTCAAGATTGGCAGATGACCTACTAGAGACAGAATTTAAGGAGCCCAACTGCTTAATCTGGGCCCTTGGAAGACATATGGGTACATTCAGATAGGAGGATGGTCAAAAGAGAAAGAGGACAATCAGGGTCTGCTAGTTCAAGTGCACCCAATCCAAAGGAAGAAAAAATGTTAGGTGTATTAGGCTGGGTAGGTAGTCTGAGGCTGCAGAAGCCAGTTGGTAATCACTAGGGATTCTATCAAAAAAGGCTCATCTCATGTGTGAATTGGCACCATGGCAGTTGATTGGCAGTACAACAAGGAAGCATGACTAATTCCCCTTTCATTTCCCCAAAAATCATTAACTAACATCCCCTTAAGGACCTTGGGATCTGCCCAAGCAATCCAGCTTCACTCCATTCTTATTAAAGCCAAGTTGACAGCTGAGTTGACTTAGTGAAAAGAAGCCACATTTCTTGTGTAAAAATTAATCTTTGCGCAATCCGTTCATTTTCTTATGCTTGAGTTTCTACTCTATAAACTTAGCATGCACACATCCCTTGTCATTCCTCAAAACTCATATTAACATCTAATCCTATTATATAGCTCCCTAAATCATGTTTCCTTACCCCTACTCTAAAAGAGACTATATAAAAAAACCCCAATAAATACTAAATATCCCACCCCTTGGCAATTATAGCCAAATAAATTGAAGTTGGGAAACATTAGGTCCACTTGGGGCCCACTATTAACCCCTCCGCGTTCACTCGAGATTTATTTAACTCCTGGTTAAATAAATAACCATATTAACCCCCCCCCCGCTTTCCATTTTTGGGATTTATTAATATTCGATTAATAAATAACCAAAACCCGAACTTATTAAACCTTAACCTAAAGTCTAAAACCAACCCGTAGCCATGAAAAATTTTCATTTAACGCATGTGCTAGTCCACTAAACTTTGATCATTTCGCTCTCCCGTCCATCGTTGGATCAACTTTCATAGATCTAACGGTCGACATGCATATCGGGCGCCCCTTCATAGTGGTACGATAACACCCGATGGTTGACGGTTTCACCGTCGTACACCGGGACAACTCTCGCCCTTCTATTGCATTGGGCCGCCCCTGACACATACCGCTCCCGTACCAAAAGCGGTCTGACGCAAACCACTTACCGCCCTCCCCGCTTGCTGACATCACCGCATGACGTTGCCGCCACGTCGCCTGCCACAGTGTTGTACTTATGCCATGTCACCTGCTAACATCATCACCCTGCCCCCGTGTCTACTGCCACGTCATCTTCCACGTCAGCTGCCACATCATGTTCCGTACCCGCTACTCGACAAAAAAAGTGTCATGATGACGTCATCCTGGGAAAACGCCAAAAAGCGCCAAAAGCGCCAAAATTCTAAAAAGATGGGTTAAAAGTCGTCAAAAGAACTATTTTTAGTTATTTATGCTTTCGATGTGAAAACAACGTGCATGCGTTTTTCCGTTATTTTGCACTCCTGGAACTTCGGCAGCTTGTCAACCTGCAAATTCGACACCGTGGTTCATCTTAGCAGCTCAATTTCTACCTGTCAAGTGCCTTTGGCGTCCTCATAACAGGTATTTACCCGATTTTATACCCGAAACCCTGTTTTTCATGCTTCTCTGTTTAAAATTCCAAAAGAACCCGCATTTGGCTTTCAAGGGTACTGCCACCAATCGCTCATTGTCCTACACTTATCATTTGAGCTAGTCATTCTCTACAAACTTACAATCTGAGCCTATTTCCTCTGCAAAAGGGTTATTCATCCACTTCGTTCATTCATATTCGCCCATGAACTACTGAAATCTCTGAGTCATTAAGTCAAGCCACCCCAGTATCCTATTTTTCACTGGTTCTAACCTCTTTTCCTAATAAGGAATCCTTAATTTTCTTTCCCATCTGCAAGCTTGTGCCCCTTAGGCGAAACTTGGACTCCATCCTCTAAGCATTGTGTCGAGTGTCCACAGAACCTCAAGTTTCGACCTATTTCTGTAAAAACAACCAGCCGGAGCGCTGCCACTTTCTACTTACCGTGAACTCTGTATCGTGAGGTCCATTTGAAATAAAAATCAGTGGTTGTACCAGTCATAGTGGCCTCAGAGCCTGAAACCCTCCTGTTGCTATTCCGCCTTTATTCCAGTCAATCAAAACAATACAGGATATGGAGACCCCAGTTGCCCTGAACATTTCTCCTCTAAATTCCCCACACATGGACTTAGAGTGGCTACCTCTAGCAGACAGAGACTTCGAGATCTAGGACATGAGGGGCCTTAATTCTCACCTTCAAACTTTCTGCCAATTCAAAAACAGTTACAGAAATAACATTGATCCCCTGGGAATTTGGCAATCCAGTATGCCTATCTACTACCTCCCACAAGTCAATGTGCTGCCTGATTTCATCCACCTCTGTCATGCACGCTATGAACCCACTCAGAGAGCAATCATCAGCCCAGATGGGTTTGTGTTGTTTTATATCACTCCTCAATCCATCAATCAAATGCTGAATTATGAGCCTCCTCAGTCCTTGGTTCCTCTCACCCTGAAACATCTGATTGACAGCAGTATAAGGCTTTCTAGGGCAGAGATATTAAGAGTTAATCAGATATTCGTGATGCCAAAATATCAGAGTGATCATCCTCCACAGTATCATCAGGTTTCATTTAATGAAACAGGTATGCTCATGGTGGATATGATTTCCTACATCTTAGGATGCAAGACAGGAGAGTTTGTAGATGAGATAGTGTTCCAGCTATTAGCAATATTTACCCCAGGGTAGCCCCCTACTCTCATGTATGACTATGCCACATTCATAGCCAACAAAATACATGAGCAATTCATGATGATGAACAGGGAAAGATTTTTCAATTACACCTCCTACATTTATCATGTGCTGCTTTACTATCACCTTGATAGTTTCAAAGTCCCTCTCATGAAACTTGACTCAAGAGGAGAGAGGAGATCTGTAATCTTTTGGACTTCAATTTTTCATAGAGTCCATTGTTCTCCCTATACATATTGTGAATTTATTGACCTCTTTATCTACCCAGCTACTTGTTTGTTAATGGAGACTCCTCCTCCCAGACTTACTGCTGAAATGCAAAGGATTTTGTATCTTTCCAAAGAGTACAGCATTGGGGATTGGTACTTTTACCAAAACCATACAGTAATCAGAATTTATGGGAGTGAGTTGTCCCCCTATAGGCTGCCAAGGTATGTTCCCATGAGGCTTTTTGCCTTGGAATACTTCAGACAATTCAGTCATGCAGACCTAGTTCACTTCCATGGCAAAAACAAGAAGGCACAGTTGAAAATCAGACATCAATTGGGTCCCTTTGTTTTCAACAAAAGGGAAGAAGCCTGGAAGGATGCAGATAAGATGTTGAGAGAGGAAATTTTGTTAAAACAAAGCTTCTACTGGGCATCATATGACCCCGAACACTTCATAAGCTTTAGGAGAATCAAACACAAGCTTTCAAGGTATGTGCACCAGCCAATCCCTCACATTGAGCAACATGCTAATTTACCAGAATGGGTAGAAGGTTCTTTAGATGATGAACAAATTTCTGAAGAAGAAAAATTACAAAAATACATGAAAGAAGTTGAGAAAAGAATTGACCTGGAATATGTTTCACAGGTCACCTTCATACAGCCACAACCAGTGGGAGCAAGCATATCAACTGCTACTTCACCGCAGCCAGTTAAGTAAGCCATATCATCAGCAGAAAAGGACAAAGAAATTGAGCATTCTGAGGAACAAAGTACAATGGAGGAGCAGCCTTCTCCGAATCCGGAGAAAGGCCAAGATCAAAGTCCCTCAATGCAAACAAAAGCACCTGAAATTCCTGTGCTGCCAACTCCTCAACATGAGGAAAGAGGTAAGAAGAGGGACCAAGCAGAGAATACACCTACAGGTACCTCAACCGACCTGCAAGGGGAGAAAAGGCAAAGGTTAAACCCCTATGCCGAAGAAGAGATCACAGAGGAAACTCTTGGAAACTTAAGAGGTGAGGGAACTTCGGGGCAGCATATCCCTCCTATTTTGGAGACATCTGCCAGCTCCTTCCAGCAGGAGCATGACAGACAACCAGGTGAGGAGGTTTTTTCCTCCAAACAACAGGCACAAAAGGGCTCAGACATTAAAAAGGAATTCACTAAAATCAAAGCTAGGAATGAACCAGTAAGGTTCCAGGTGTATAATCAATTGCTAAAGATAGCTCCAACAAATCAACAGAGGCTAATGGCAGCCTACGACATGGAAGCAGGGAAGATGACTTTGAGTCACTTCAAACCCACTGTGCAGCAACCACAGTCAGCTTCAGATTACATAAGAAACAATCTGGAAATCCTTTCCAAGGATATACATCCAATAGACCAGATTGAATTGCATAAGCAAACAGGAGAAATGGTGTACTCAACTCTGGCAGATAAGGCTCTACTAGCTCATAGATTGCAGAACTCCTTGTACAATACCTCTGCCCAGTTAGAGCTAGAAAAAGCCTCATCATTGGCCAAAGATAATAGGATAAAATCCCTGGAGGAAATCATAATAGAGATGGGACATGACCCCAAAGACCCCAAAGGAACACAAGCCTTGATCAGGAAAAAAGAAGAGGATATAGCAGCCCTCAGAAAACAAATGAAGTTGTTGCCAACTCTACATCCTCAGACTACAGAAGTAGTAGAACAAAAAGAAAAGGAGGACGTATACACCTTGCTTATGAAAATGAATCAGAGAATACTGGATACAGAGAAAGCACTAGAAGAAGCTTTACAAGGGAAACAGTCTGTGTTGGCCTCACGGCCTCCTCTAATGATTCCAACAGTCTTGGTTCCTCCTCCAGCAGTCCCTACAACAACACCTCCACCAGCTTCAACTTCAACAACAAATGTTTCAACTTCAGTAGCAACCACAGCAGCAGCAGCACAAGAGGCCAGTTTGGGCATGGAGGCCATGATGAAAGAGATTAAGGCCCTTGAATTACAAATGACAGAAATGAAGGAAACTAAAGAAAAGCTAGCTAAGATTGAGGCCAGCTATGATAAATCAAAGATCACAGTTGTTGAGAAAATCAGGGAAGTAAAGGCCCTAGAGAATAAGATAAAGGCCTTGGAGAAAGACCTCACTCTCCATAGAACCCTGACTGAAATCAAAACAATTTAGTGGGATAATATTGGCAAAGATTTTGTTGATCAATGGACAGCGATTCAAACCATTTTTGATCAGATAGATTTGATGGTGATAGCTCAGTATGAGACTCAAAAAGCCAGGGAATTATTGGCAGACAACCCTGAGTTGGCTAATAAATTGATTCACTTTTTAAATAATAGTACTAGTGACCAGTTGATAGCATTAAGCATTCAGAACAGAACATAGACTATTATAAGAGTCAAGAAGGTGCTAACCATGAGGAATTTTGTCCAAACCATAGAAAGAAAGTGCCAAGAGATGCAAACAGAGGTACAGGCCTTTAGACAAATAATGGGAGATCTACAGAGCAGAGGTTTACCCAGTCTGGTCACTAGCACCGGAAAGCTGTTAAAACAGGAGCAGTATGCATACAGGCTACATAATTATGTACAAAATCATATCATTGCATCATCAAGCAACACAGAAGAAGAAATCCCTCGCACAAGGCAGAGTTTATATAATAAACTGGAAGATCTATTCTAAATTGAACATGAAATAAAACATCTCTTTCCAGTATGGCCGACTTATTATACATATACTGAAGTTGATGAAACATTATTCAAATTAAGAAAGCACTGGTTACCACCAGAAGATTGGTGGCAAAGCTTACTTCAGATTCTAAAGTAGTTTCGATTCTCTTTGTATTTTGCCTGCATAAGAAAATTTTATCATATGGCTTGGCTACTAGAAGTTCAAAAGTGACAGTGGTTGAAATACACGGGAAAAATTATTCAAAGGCACGGACCAGGTGGCAAATGACAGCACGCCCAGAAAAGCCCATCAGAAAAGCGGTCATCAACTGACTTTCACATTCACAAAGTCAACGACATTCAGGACACCTACAACAGCTAATAAAACGCATTTACTTTCTCAGTTATTGTTGTGCGTTTTTTTTCTTCATAATAGTTATTGATTATGTCAGAGTAGATGGACACAATTAAGTCCAGATATTTCCCTATGGGATATTATTTTGTAAAAAAAACTCTTATATATACTGTTGAGGCAGATGTATTGGGGGTTGGTTGCTTGCTTTGGTCTTTGTTGGTTTGATGTTTTGCTTGAGCAGAGACTCGGACTGTATATGTTATAATTTCTATAATCAAAGATTGCTTAAGAGCCCGGAGAATGAACTGTGTACTATGTTTAATTGGCTGAAGAGTGACTATGGAATTCCTATGCTTCTACATGGTTCAATAAGTGTTCCTTAACTCTGTTTAGTTTTTCATGTTCGTTTTATCATCTATGTTCCACCATCTAAAATTACAGAAAGGAAGAATAGTTTAGGATTTGCTTGGCAACACCCTATGCTCAATTTCTGTGATTTCTACATGTTTTCATCAGGAACAGTTATGAATATGCATACTTAAATGATCATGTTTACACTGTTTCTTTCACATATGAATGTTAGTTTAGGAATTCTTAACTGCTCCTAGATAACCATTCATTCACCTCCCTTCTCTGTTAGCTGATGAAAGATTCTTAATTGCCTTCCATCTCTGACTTTCATCCCATCTTTTCAGCAATTGGTATTGTTTCATGTGTAGCTATCCTACTCTATAATCCTCTTGTGACCAAAGGAAATGCAACAGCAAGCCTTAATCCATGACTCCATGCCCAATGGTTTGAAACTTATCACCCTATGCATGCCTCTTTGCTTGAATGCAACTTCCTTCCATTCAAACTCCATCCAAACTTAAACAAAACCCACTGAACCCAATAGCTAGCCTAAAATCATCATCAACAAAGCTAAATCATTAAGAGAGAGCCCTCTCTGATTGCAGGTGGGCTAGAACCTGCAATCCAAAGATTGGTTTGTGGTTACCTCAGCTGTATCCCTTCGAGAGCTTGGGGACAACGTGAGTGTTAACAGGTACAACAGGAAATAGAGATTGGTTGCACTCAGTTCGGCAAAGGCATAGTACATGGTTGTGAGTCAGGCAGCATGTGAGACCATATAGATGAGGAAGATCATGGTTGGTTTGTTTGATTAGTCGATGGATCCAATTGTGATTTACTGCGATAATCAGAGTTTTATCAAACTCTCTGAAAATCAAGTTGCTCATGATTGGTCTGAGAATATTGATATTTGATATCATCATCTCAAAGATTGTGTATTGATGTGGATTATGTTGTTAGAGTACATTCCCACATAGGAGAAAGATTTTGACATTTTGAAAAAGACATTGGCAATATGTAAATTCGAGTTTCACAGAGACACAATTAGGGTAGCTGATAAGCACTTTCTTATTGAGAGGGAGTGTTGAAATTCAAGTTTAAATTTTTCGTTGAATTAAACTGAGAATTAAAATTGTATTCTCTTCTCATTGCAACTTGTAAATAGTTAATTAAGTTTAATTAACTTAATTAGCTTAGGAATTTTGAGTTGGAAGTCTTTCTGAAGTCATGTATATGTTCTCCCTAAGTTTTAGGGGCCTAGGATGAGTTTAAGTGTGAGTTGTAATTATATCACCTAGTTTACTGAGTTATGTTCAGTTAAATTAGTTTCAAACTGTTTGTGGAACCAATAGAGAGTTAACTGTTAGTTGGTGCACTAGTGCATCCACAAGTGTCAATCTACTTAACTAAAGATTACCTCATTAGAACTCATGCATGTTGATTCTAAGAAAGACCCACTTGATACTAGAGTGCAGGGACAATGTACTATCAGTTGTGTGATTTACTCAGTTGTAAATAGCATGCATGCAATCAAAGAAGAACCTATGTTTGGATTGCGCAGTTTTGGAAGCATGAATTCCCTTTAAATATGGGTTATTCATCCTAGGAATTATGCAAGGGAAATAGGGGCTTGGAGAGCTTCAGAATTGGCTAAGTGTTGGCAAAGATCTTGCTTGTGAGATGAGAGAGTTGAGCATACTTGTGTGGAATTGTGCTAGTGAGAACAAGCTTTGTATCTTCACTCATATTTCTGATATATGCAATACAGATAGCGGGATTTTGAGCAGTGGCTTTCCCCATATACATCTTGTGTTATGTGTCATTGATTTATCTTCTTCTTGTTCATATTGTTTTCATCGATCTATTGGCTTTTGCTGGTTGAAAGTAGAAGTAGATTCTTGTCCTCTGCTTTAGTACATTTCATGAGCTTGTGAATCTAGAGGATTTTCTACAAAAATATATTTTTAACATGAGTATTCAAATATTTTACTTATGAGTGGCATATAGGTATATAGGAATTTTTTTTATGAGAAGAATCGGTAGATTTGTCACATGTTAATGAGGAGACATGGGTCATCCGTAGGAATTCAGTTCTAATCCTAGTAAGGGTCCTTATATTGGTTGTAAAATCTAGATGGGACATAGGTATATGGCAAGTTGATGTTGAGATTTATTTGTTAACATGTACATTTAAGCCCATATATAAATCCTTGTAGGGACCCTTATATTGGTTGGAAAATCTAGGTGGGCTATAAGTATATAGGAAGTTGATATTGAGATTTATTAGTTAACATGTACATTTAAGCCCATATATAAATATTTCTAAACGATGAAGCAATTACACATTTCCTTCAAGCTTGAAAGAGAAAATATATTACTTTCAATTACTTGATTTGTCTCTATCTATATAACGTTGATAGAAAATTATGTTATTTAATATGCAAATTAAAATATTTTATTGATGTATCACACTAAATTATTTTTAGTTATTAATATATGTTTTACCACATTTTAATTGTTATTGGGTAGTGAAGGAATTATACATCTCCCTCACACTAAAAGGGAAAAAACAATTAAAAAGGAAATTAGAAAATATATATTTTCAATTATTGTATTTGTTGTAGATATGAAGTTGATGTAAATTATCTTATTTAGGGTAAACATTAAACTATTTTATATAATGACCTATTATTGAAGGCTCTTTTTATTATTAATATTTTTAAATTTTAAATTTAAATTATAATTTTATTTATTTTTAATGTAACGTTAAGAAATTTCCCTATAATAGGTTATAAAGTGTCTTTCTATGCAACTACATATATACTAGCATAGATCCATCTTTACTCTAGATCTACGAACTTACGAGAGGGATCAAATTTGTTAAGATGCAAACCTCTTTTTCAATGTAAAATTTGAGGAGAGATTTGCACCTCAAGAAAATCTCTCTATGCATTTGGTAGATCCACAGTTAACATGGATCTATGTTTCTTTATAGAATCACACTAATAAAATGTTTTAACTATAGTAATTTTTTTTTATGTTCCCTTATTTTATGTAATATATACATAGTTGACATTGAAATATTTTATTTACACTCTCCACAATTAAATGTTAATACATGTCCATCATATTCACAAATAGAAATCCTCTCTCTCTCTCTCTCTCTCTCTCCTCTCTCTCTCCTCTCTCTCTCTCTCTCTATAATATCGATATATATATATATAGATATATATATATATATATATATATATATATATATATATATATATATATATATATATATATATGTCAACTCTATATTAAAAACAATGAAGAATTACAAATTTGCCCCATACTTTGAATTAGAAAGTACATAAGAATGGAATACCAATTAATTTATATATCTCTTTGATGTTAAAGTATTTTACTAAACATATAAGAAAGTTTTTATTTTTCTTTATATAAAGTTGATATAAAATTAAAGCCCATCGGAGAGCAACTCAATTGTCGATCCTCGTGTAATATGTAAGCCATGATATTCAAAGTTCAATAAAATTATGCTATTTAATATGCACAATGACATATTTTATTTAGGCATAGTCTAACTTATAGACAAAATAGCCTTTTTCATCGGAATTCACCAAAATCCAAATTTCAATATTTTTTGTTTTTTAAAATACATTGTTAAATGTATAAATAGATTCAGCACCCTAAAAACCACTAGGGCACTCGAATTATGCAGATTAAACAGTTTAAAATCAATTTTTTAAAAATCTTTGTAGGATTTTGATTAAAATTAACTCGAAAAATGGTCGGGAAAAATGTTATTTCCTCTATAAGTTAGACTACACATTATAGTTATGGCTACCACTAAATATGACATGTAAACTGAACATAGAATGAATTACACATTTTTACATGATATTTTTCAAACTCCATATTAAATAGTGAAAAAATTATAAATTAGACTATGCATTTTATTTATAGCTAATCCTAAATATGACATGTCAATTCAACATAGAATGAATTACACATTTTTACATGATATTTCTCAAACTCCATATTAAGTAGTGAAAAAATTATATATTTCAACCAATGAAAAAATATTCATCTCCCTTCATTAAAAAAAATAAGAATTCTATGATAAATCTAAAAGTTAAGACTCTAATATAAGTTATCTCCCAAATAAATAGCAATACATAATTTTAAATCAAATTTAGAAATATAGAAGCAATATTCCTATAAGATGAGACGGGAAGATAAGCAATAAGATGAGAGTTGAAGATATACTTGGAAATTTGATCTTTATTGAGGAGAGTAAAGCATATCGTTTAGAAGCCCTTAGCACACAAGCCACGTACGTAATGCACTGATAGCGGATGTTTTGGGTGTGTTGATAAAAGATATCTTCATATCATGATACTAACGCCACATTATTAGAGAAGGAAATTTGGGAAAACCTGATGTTATGAGAATTGAAGAAATAATATCTCTTCTTCTATGTTAATGTTGAAAGTTGTAAAGGAGAGAGCCTTGACCCGAAACCGGAGAGAAAGGGCATGTGCAGCCAATACTAGAGAAAGGGCTCGTGCTAAAACCAACGCATAGAATCTTAAGCTTTTCTTTAGGTTTAATTTATAATATTTATAATATTATTATGTTATTTTTGTTCCCAACTATATAAAATGAGTTTTATATGCATTATACTTATTTTATAGGTAAATTTATAATAATAAAAAAAATTGCAAATTATTCATATTTTAAAATCATTTTCACATTTTACTATCTCCATTTATATATTATTCATATTTGTAAGATCGTTTTATATCTTATATATACCACATTATATTATTGTAACTGGTACAACCACATTAATAAATGTGGTTAATATAAGTTGATAGGGCGTTATATCATATTAAAAATTGATATATATGCTATTAAATATAACATATTATTTAAAAAATAATATTAATATTATTAAAAAATAATAATAATAAAATAAAAATGTTTAATATTAATATCAATAATAATAATATTAGCTTTAATATATAATAAAAATATGAATAGGGGATAAAATCCTAGGATAAAAATATAAATAGGGGAAACCTTACGATTAATATTAAAACATGGTAGACAATGGTTGACCATGGTTGATATCATAAACCGAAGGGAATAATAAACCCTCGTGATTAATACTAAAAACCCAAAGGACTATAAACCTAAGGGAATAAAATTAAACCCTAGGAATATGAACCCTTAGATCAATAAACCCAGTGGATCGATATGATAAACCCAAGGTTGACCATGATTAATATTATAAACCAAAGAGACTGATAAACCTAAGGGCGTGATATTATAAACCTAAGGGAATAATAAACCCAATGGATTAATATTAAAACCAAGGGACAAATATTATAAACCCAAGGTATATAAACCCAAAGATAAATATTATAAACACTAAAATAAACATGCTTGAACATGGTTGATTTCCATATTGAGGCAATCCTCATCACAATGCAACATTGGACCATGATTGACCATGGGTGATTTACATATTGAGACAATCTTTGTCATAATGCAATATTGGACCATGGTTGACCATGGTTGATTTTCATATCGGGACAATATCTGTCACAATGTGACATCTGGCCATGGTTGTCCATGATTTTCATATGGAGAAATTTTTTTCCACAATGTAACATTTGACCATGGTTGACCATGGCTGGCTATTATTGACCATTACAGGCAATAATTGACCATGATTAACCATGATTGATATTATAAATTGAAGGAAATAATAAACGCAAGGGATCGATATTATAAACCCAAGGGAATAATAAATCCAAGGGATTAATACTAAAACTCAAAGGGATTATGAACCAAAGGGAATAATACTAAACCTAAGGGACAAATATTAAAAACTGAAGGCATATAAACCCTAAGATAAAATATTATAAACACATTGTTGGCCATGGTTGATTTTCATATTGAGACAATTTTTATCACAATGTGACGTTAGACCATGGTTGATTTACATATCGAGACAATCTTTTTAAGAATGTGACATTAGACCATGGTTGACCATGGTTGATTTTCATATTGAGACAATATTTGTCACAATAGTTGACCATGGTTTATTTTCATATTGAGACAATCCTTATCACAATGCAATGTTGGACCATAGTTGATGATGGTTGACCATGGTTGATTTACATATCAAGCTAATATTTGGGACAATGCAATGTTCGACCATGGTTAAGCATGGTTGATTTTCATATCGAGATAATCTTTGTCACAATAAATCCAAGGGAATAATAAGCCTAAGTGATTAATACTAAAACCCAAGGTATTATGAACCCAAGGGGATAATATTAAACCCAATGGACAAAAATTATAAACCCGTGGTATATAAACCCTAAGATAAATATTATAAACCCTATGAAAAATATTGCACCCTAGGAATATGAATCCTTAGATTAATAAATACAAGGGATTGATACCAAGGGATTAATTCTAAAAACCCAAGGGATTATTCCCTTGGTAAATAAAGGGGCCATGGTTGATTTACATATGGGGACAATCGTTGTCACAATGCAATGTTGGAACATGGTTGACAAGGGTTTATTTTCATAACGAGATATTCTTTGTCACAATGAGACGTCTGACCATGGTTGACCATGATTATCCATGATTTTCATATGGGGGGGAATTTTGTCATAATGCGACATTTGACCATTGTTGACCATGGCAGACTATGATTGACCATGGTTGGCTATGATTGACCATGATTAACCATGATTGATATTATAAATTGAAGGGAATAATAAATGCAAGGGATCGATATTATAAACCAATGAGAATAATAAACCCAAGGGATTAATACTAGAACCCAAAGGGATTATGAACCAAAGGGATAATACAAAACCCAAGGGAAAAATATTAAAAACCGAAGGCATATAAATCCTAAGATAAATATTATAAACACATGGTTGACGATAGTTGATTTTCATATTGAGAAAATTCTTATCACAATGCGATGTTTGACCATGGTTGATTTACATGTTGAGGCAATCTTTATCACAATGCGATGTTAGACCATGGTTGATTTTCATATCAAGATAATATTTATCAAATGTGGTGTTAGACCATGGTTGACCATCTTTGATTTACATATCGAGACAATATTTATCACAATGCGAGGTTAGACCATGGTTGACCATGGTTGATTTTCATATCGAAGCAATATTTGTCATAATGTAACGTTCGATGATGGAAACATTGGTTGATTATGATATTGAGACAATTTTTGTCACAATGCCACATTTTAAACCATGGTTGATTTACATATCAAGACAATCTTTGTCACAATGCGACGTTGGACCATGGTTGATTTTCATATCAAGACAATCTTTGTCACAATGCAACATTCGACCATCATTGACCAAGATTGACCATGGTTGTCCATGTTTCATTCTATAAAACATGGTTGACCATGATTGTCCATAATTTTCATATGGAGACATTTTTTTCATAAAGCGATATTCGACCATCACTGACCATGGTTGATATTATAAACCGAAGGGAATAATAAACCCAAGGGATTAATACTAAAACCCCAAGGGATTATGAACCCAAGGAGATAATATTAAACCCATGGGACAAATATTATAAACCCAAGGTATGTAAACCCTAAGATAAATATTATAAACACATGGTTGACTATGATTGATTTTCATATTGAGACAATTCTCATCAGAATGCAACGTTAGTCCATGGTTGACCATTACATATCGAGACAATCTTTGTCAGAATGTGATGTTAGACCATGGTCATATCAAGACAATCTTTGTCACAATGCAACGTTAAACCATGTTTGGCGATGCAACATTGGACCATGGTTGACATCTCATAAATTTACAGTTATGCCACACCCTAAGAACAACATTAATAGTATTTATTTTACAAAGATTCAAGTTCTTAATAGTATTGTTACAATGTTGACTCTATTGAAACCTAAGATCTTCATCAACATTAGTTTTTTGAAAAATTCATAAAAATAACAAGAAAGTTAGTAAAAAATAGTTATGGTCACATCACCAAATTTTTAATAAACTCCCGGAAAAATTATATATATAGATATTGCATTTTACCGTTGTAATTACAATTATAGTTTTGAGAGGAAACTATGTTCCTTAATTGACACATACTCTTCACTTGTAATTACAATTATGGTTTTGAGAGGAAACTATGTTCTTGAATTGACACATACTCTTCACTTTTTTTTCTTTTGACCCAAAAGCTAAAGTACTTATGATGCATGGAACTAAGGATACATTCATTTGTTTTTCTATAGCATAGGGTGCTCTTGAGTTTAAAAGTTTTCACCTTTATGAGATTTGAAACTTTTGATCCTTATTACAATTTGTCATAATGGAACGAAGAGCTTATACTATATCCTTTTACAACATAGATCACACTCTTACCCGATGGCAAGGATAATGTAAAGGAATTAGTACCTTATGTCATCCGTAATATTTATTTTGTTTGGGTCCCACTTATGTGTTCCATGGTATAGTTCCGCTTGAGTGCTCACAAATATTTTTATGTTTTGTAGTTTCCCAAGCATTATACTATGGAATTATTTTTTCTATCCTCGTTATGGTGGCGCAGTTTCCCAAGCATTATACTATGAAATTATTTTTTCTATACTCGTTATGGTGGCGCGACTGCACTATGGCCTCTTTCCTTATGGTGTGATTTCACATGGTGAGTAATGTTGATTTCCAACTTAATCATTTTAAAACCCGACATTGATCCAGGGCTATATTGTCAATGTCCCAAACTTGTTAGATTTTGATGAGAGTGATACCAACTTCCAAATATTTATGCTCGGCAAGCCTTTACCATTACCGAGGGTAATTATTTATTATTGGAATTTATTCCAATATCACACTTGTCGATCCTCGCTTTCCACTTGTTGAGAAACTGAGTGTAATTATTTAATCGTGAAATTTATTCCAATGTCTTGATGAGAAATTGATCCAACGGCTGGTAAAGCTTCACATTAGGTTTTGGTCGGTGTTTCATTGTTACTCTGGAGGTTTAGTAGAGAGGCTTTGTTGCTATTCTTAGCCCTTTCGCTCGCGGATTTTTACAAGAAGTCAAACCCTTGTCGCTACTTTGGTTTACTCGACCTACTTGCTGATTAACCTCCAGGTATGAGTCCCTCCCGTAATTTTATTTTTTCTTAGGATAGACACAAGGGTTTTCCTTGTAACTTGCAATGTTCAGTTTTATAACTCATTCTATGTTCTTACCTTTTCCTCTGTGGTGATTGCAGGGTTGCAACGGAAAGGAATTGTTTCTATGAATTTTCTCTCTATTTTCCCTCTCGACGCTACTATCGTTCTAGATTTTTCCCTCCCATCTGTTAAGCAGCAACATTTGAATCCATTTCCGCAAGTTGTTTTTGTTTTAATTTTAGATTCAGATAAATTCTATTGCTTCCAAGTCCTGCACTTATTGTTTTTGTACAAAGGAACTTCCAAGGGGATTTTGTACCCTCTGCATGTTAATTTCTTCGCTTACCAGGGCTCTCTCTTTTCCTCTTTGCACTATGTCTCTTTATTCTTGTCACTCAAATTAGGTAAATAATTACAGTTTTTGCAGCCTGTGCGTGCAGATTTCTTTGTTAGGAACAAGTCGGTACGCATACCAATACAGAACCCTTCCCACTTGCTAATTTTTCAGCCCATCATTCCAGGTGCCAACAAATTTTTATTACACTTTGAAATTTATTCTTCAAGTTCATTGAACGGTGCTAGAGTCAAGAAGTTCCAGATTTATTTATGGTCCTGAGGGTTAAGGAGAATGTTAGTTATAGGTTTTCATTTCACTATTTTAAAGAATTAAATAAGGGTTACGGCTTACCTGACCCTCGTAACAGATTATAATGAGTATCAATTATTGCTAGGGAATATCACTGCTTTGTTAGTTTCTTTAGCTTAAATGTCATATAGGACACATATTTCCCCACATATATCTGTTAGATTTAATTTATGGGTTTTCCTAATTACTTTAAACCCTAACCAAGATCTACTCCTTTGTAAGAAATTGAAAATAATGCACAGCGGAACTTACTTTCCATCTTCTGAAGCTCCTGGTCTTGACTTGAGTTGTTGGCTCTTGAATCCTTCCAAGAGCTTGCAATCCTTTTCTCTGGCTATCCTTGATAGAGTATCAAGTCTTCAATGGAGCAGACTGTTTTTCTGAGTGATTGCAAGCCTTGGAGACTCAGCCCTTTTATAGCAGTCCCAATCCTATGGCAGCCGAAATTTGGCTGTCAATTGACAGCTAAATTTCAGCCCCAATCCTAGGGCAGCCGAAATTTGGCTGTCAATTGACAGCTAAATTTCAGCCCCAATCCTAGGACAGCCGAAATTCAGCTGTCAAGAAATTTATTACTGCTATTATTTCAATCAATTATAATCGGTCCATTAACAATTATAATTGATTAACATTATTCTATATGTATTTGTATCCAAATCTTTATTTAAATACGTTTAATGCCATAACTTAATTAATCACATTATTTGGCATATTTAATCATTACATAAACGTAATCTTGTTGACAGTATTTGATATCATAATCATAATGCACGCATGTCCAACCCAATTATTGTAATTAGATGTCTCTAAATCCAACAATCTCCCACATGGACAAGTGCAACCTTTTGATTATATATCCTTAACTTTATTGCATGCAACTTTTCTGTCTTTACTTATCGTATTTCTTAAACAATTCCGTCCATCAATTATGCTAACAAAAGGACTTAAGCGGCATTTGTCACATTTATTCGCAACTAAACTGACATAAATCATGCTGCCAACATAACTGAGTGACATGAATCTGATTTGTACATAGAGTTTAGAAATTACACGCAAGTGTGATTAGACGTGCCTATTTCTAATTGAGTCACCTTTACTTTACTGTATGAGGCCAAAAATTTAAAATTTAAAGAAAGAAATAATGAAACTGAAACTGAATGCAACTTGTATATATCATCAAAAATGTTTACAATTGCATTACATAGAACATCCAAAAACAAAACTTAAAACATATTCAGACTCCTACATTTTCTAATCATCTTAAACAGATATTACTCCCATACAAGCAACATGTTGGTGAAACTTCTTGGGTGGTAATCCTTTAGTAACAGGATCCACAATCATGGAGTCTGTACCTATGTGTTTTATACATAATTCATTATTCTGCACTCTCTCTTTTACAACCAA
>APFE031176788.1:131023-152624 GCA_000404065.3 Pinus taeda
ATATTATTTTTTCAAAAAATCTAGATATGGTCGCTTTTGAAGATGGATTCTACAAGATGGGTAATTCTTCGCCTCTTCAACTTTGAGTTGAAATGTTATTATTATTTCAAAAAATCTAGATATGGTCGCTTTTGAAGATGGATTCTACAAGATGGGTAATTTTTCGCCTCTTCAACTTTGAGTTGAAATGTTTTGATTTAAAAATAATTCTTTGCCATTTTATTTCTTTATTATATTGTAATATTGTTGTCAATATTAAAACTAAAGATCATCCAAGAGTCACTTAGAATGTGAAATTTTTTATTATTCAGATGATTGGGTATGTGTTATATTCTTTCCAAAACCAGATGCAAGTGTTCTACGTTGTGCAGGGCACAGTGGGGAGGTCACACGAGGGCAGTAGCCCCCTTGCATGACATTCGGGGTAGTGCCCCGGGAAATTTTTCTTTTTCTTATGCAAACCCAAAGATGGTGGGCGGGCTTACCCATGGTTTTGTGCATGGGTTTTGCACATGGTTTTGGGCATGATGAATTTTTTCCCATGGTATTTTGTAGATCCGTTTAAGGGAACTACGGTTATGTTCTAATCTAGGGTTAGTGGATTGAGGTTTATAAATGTTTCGACATGTGTATATATGTATTGTAACATTGAAAGGAATATAATGAAAATCCAATTTGGTAGTCTCAGTTTTGGGGTCCAGGGGAAAATCTCTATGTATATTTGTTTTATGTTCTCACCATCCTATATTTTTCTTTTTGAAGAATTCATTTGCAGGTAATTTTTGTATATGGTTAAAACCTACATTTTGTATCACAGTTGTTTCGGCTTCAAGGGGGCTCCTTTGTTTCTAAGGAGTTTTTCTCAGGCCTATAGTAGACCATGTTCAGTGGGATATTCGTGAGATCGATTCTTGCAGTGAAAGAAGATGGCGAACAGTGGAAAGATAGAGATCAAGAAATTTCATGGTCAAATTTTTAAGTTGTGGAAGATTAAGATGGAGGATTTGTTGGTGGACCGACATCAGTGGATTGTTGTAGATCCAAGCAAATCACCAATAGAAATGTGGGCAGAATACTGGGCGAAGTAATATCAAAATCCGAAGAGCATGATACAATTATTTATCTCATATTCAGTATAATTGAATGTATTAGGGGAAGCTACGATGAAGGGTTTGTGGGACAAGTTAGGTGGTTTGTACCAATCTAAGTCTCTGGTGAACAATTTTTTCCTATTGAAAAAATTGTATAACTTGAGGATGAAGGATGGAGACTAGGTGACAGAGCATCTAAATGCCTTTAATATTGTGGTAAGCTAGTTGTTATATGTTGATATAAAAATTTCAGATGAAGATAAGTGCAGCAGTTTGTTTCGTTCTCTACCATATTCATGGGATACTCTAGTTTGTGCAATATGTAGCAATACAAATACCTTGAAGTTTGATGAAATAGTCTCATCCTTATTGTAGGAGAAGATGGGACAAAAAAATATGGAGAGCTAGAATGGATATGCCTTATCTGTATAAAGATGGTCCCAAAATAGAAAAAAAAAAGTCCCTAAGTGGGAGATCTAAATCTTTAGGAAAATTTGTAAAATTGTGTTGGAAATGCAGAAAGGAAATGCAATACAAAAATGATTGTAGATCTAAAGCTCTAGAGAAAGGAAAGGGACCTGATTATGCTCCTTCTGTAGGGGAAAAAACCACCTCAGATGAAGGTGGGTATGTGTACTTGGATCCTTCTTCAAGTTCACATTTAGATCATGAGGCATGGTTGATTGGCTCAAATGAATCCTTTCACTTGACTCCCCATAGGGAGTGGTTCTACAAGTATAAGAAATATGATGGTCGTGATGTCTTCTTAGGGGATGACAAGAAGATCATAATAATTGAATGCGGAAAATTCAAGTTGAATTTGCAAGGTGGAAGGATTAGAATACTTCCTTGTGTTCTGCATATTCCTGCATTGGCCATGAATTTGAATTATGCAAGCAAGATGGATGATGTAGGCGTAAAAATAATGTTCGAGAAAGATACCTGCAAGATGGTTCAGGGAGCACTGGCATTGATTCAAGGAGTTTGGATTAGAAGTATGTACAAGATTTTGGGTAGCATTGTTATTGATAGGTGCAACAGTTATGTGGTTCCTGAAAATGGAGGATAAAATCTAGTGGTCTCCGGAGAAAAGACCATGCTATGGCATCAAAGTCTTGGACATACTGGAGAGAAGGGGCTTTGAATACTACATGGTAATGGTATGGTAGAAGGTATGTTTAATTTCTCTTTGGATTTCAATTTTGGTTAAAATTGTATATATGGGAAGAAGAATAGGGTGAGTTCCCCTCTGGTGCTAAGAGGGTGAAATGGATATTAGAGCTTGTGCGTAGTGATGTGTTTGGACCTATGTAGGTTCGATCACTAAGTAATTTTGTATACTATGTATCATTTATAGATGACTTCTTGAGGAATACATGGATATATTTCTTCAATAATAAATTTGAAGTCTTTTACAGGTTTAAATAACTTAAGGCTCTGGTGAAAAATCAGACAGGGAAGAAGATCAAGGTGTTGAGGACAGATAATGGTGGAGATTTTTGTAGGTAGGAATTTTAAGAGTTCTGTAAGAAGTGTGGTATAGCACGATAGAATTATCCTCCGTACACACCTTAGAAAAATGGAGTTGCAGAAAGAATGAACAGGATGTTGATGGAAAAGGAAAGAAGCATGCTCAATGGCGTCAGGTTAGGATAGGAATTCTGGGAAGAGGCAATGGATACTACATATTACATATTTAATAGATCACCTTCATTAGCGTTGGAGGATAAGACTCCACATGAGTTATGGACGGGTAAGAAAGCCTCCCTCTCACATCTCAAGACATTTTTCTACGATACATATGTACATGTTCCAAAGGATAAAAGAACCAAGTTAGATAGTAAATCTGAAAGGTACATATTTGTTGGGTATAAGGATGGTTTAAAATGTTATAAGCTTTGGAACCCAGAAACAAGGAAGGTTGTGTATAGTCACGATGTGGTGTTTAGAGAGGTGAAGGATTTTATTAAGCATGAAGTCCGACCAAAGGAACCTGAAAAGATAGAGTTTGAACTAAAGGAGGGAGAATCACACTCTACAATAGAACAGGAATCAAAAGAGGTAGAGCCACAAAATCCAGTTTTGAGAAGATTGGTTCAAGAGAGAAGGCAACTATAGATGTATTTTCCATCTACTTTCTTATCAAATTTTACTTTATCTATTATCGATGATGATGCCAACACTGTCAGGGAGGCAGTGGATTTGGAAGATAGAAAACTCTAGAAAGAGTCCATGGTTGAAGAAATGACATATTTGGACAAAAATAAGGGTTGGTATCTGGTGGATTTGTCTACTAGAAGGAAACCCATTGGTAGAAAACGAGTGTTTAACAATAATATGAATGCAAAAGGTGAGGTGGAGAAATACAAAGCTCGATTGGTGGGCAAAAGGTTATTCCCAGGCTCAGGGAATTGATTTTGGTGATATTTTTTCTCTTGTTGCTAAGTTATCTTATATTACATTACTTTTATATGTTGTTGTTGATTTTGATTTTGAAGTACAACAGATGGATGTGAAGACAACATTTATTCATAGGGATCTGGAAGAAGAGATCTACATGAAGAAACCTGAAGGCTTTGCAGTGAAGCGTAAGAAAGAACTGGTATGCAAGTTAAAAAAGTGTTTGTATGGGTTACAACATTCACCAAGGATGTGGTATCATAAATTTGATACATTTATATATGGGAACTTGGCTTCACAAGGAGAAAATCAGATCATTGCATGTATTTTAAATTAATTAGTGACCATGTTATTTATCTGGTCTTGTATGTGGATGATATGTTGTTGATTGGAATTGAAAAAGAAATTATCCAGGATTTGAAGACCCAATTGTCCTCTAAAATTGACATGAAGGATTTTGGTGCTGCAAATTATATTTTGGGCATGGAAATTGAATGATATCGGACAAAGAGGAAGCTATGGTTAAACCATAGGAACTATTTTGAGACAATATTGCAAAGTTTTAATATGCAGGATAGTAAACCATTGAAGGTTCCTATCACTGTAGGTGCAAATTTATCTAATGAAAAGTGTCCCAAGACACAAGAAGAGGAAGAGGACATGTCTCGTGTTCCATATGCGAGTGTAGTTGGTAGTCTAATATATGCAATGGTTTGAAGTAGATCAAACATTGCACATGCAGTGGGAGTATTGAGCAGGTTTATGTCAAAACCAGGGAAGGAGCATTGGACAACACTGAAGCAGGTTTTCAGGTAGTTGTGTGGTTTTAGTGATGATGAAAAATATTCCCATGAGAGACATAAATTATTTACAAAGAATAATAATAAAAATAATCAGCAATAGGAAGATTTACGGAGAGGAATAATATAAATAACCAGCGACAGGCATAGACATTAAACACATAATGCAAAAAATATTTTCCCTTGGAAAACCCCAACTCTAGGGAAAAACTCAATTCAACAAAATTTCATTATCCTTGGCCAAAACCCTAGCCAACCCAGCCAAGTGAGCCTTCATGGTTCACTTCCTTGACATTACGTTACAATGAATTCCTCCCATCCTTTTAAAGGCTACATTACATGAATACCATGGGAAAATTTCCATGGGCCCAAAACCCCCACTAATGACCTGGTCAAATTTGACTCTATCCCTGAGTCACGTTTACCTACATTCCCCCCTTAAACTTTACTTAACGTTCCTTGAATAAATCCATCCAACCTTGCCAAGTGAGCCAGCCTTGCCCCACTCACTTTGGCCCTTACCCCCTCAAAGTTTATACCAGCATAATTTGTTAATATGAAATCCCCCATATCACCTAGGTCTAACCCAAACTTTACTAGTGATTGCGTGGGGGTGCACATGCCTTACTAGGTCTTATTATGCCCATTTACATGTACTTTAAAAATTTGACTCCATTTTAACATTATTGTTTTCCTCCAAAATTTATGTTACAATCCTCTCAGCTTGACATGATCTAAGCTTCATGCTCTCCTCTCCAAACATGACTCCCATGGTTTCACCTCACCAATGAAACGACCACTTCATTGTAAGATTTTGTTAGAGACTTTATGAGCATCATTGACATAGATTTCCATGGCATATACTTTTGTATAACCAACATGTGAGGTTACTCTCTTTGTTGACCTACACACCAGTGCTTCTAACATGTGCCTCCATATCTGGTCATTCATTTTCATATGGATGTACATCATAATGTCTTGTCTAGAATCCATGCCTGTTGTACTTTGTATGCATCTCAACTTGCATTGGATCCTCCATCAAATCCTTGCCACTATACATCGAACATGGAGAAGCCATGATCTATAACGTTGGCACCCACTATAATTATCTAGGGAGAAATATTAATAACCACCTCATGTCCTAGGCCATTTCTTCTGGCTGTTGCAAAAACACTCAAAATCAAAGCAACTTAACTTCCAACAAACAATTGATGCCTCCTCCTGTGTGCCAAGACATTGAAAATGTAGACATGAGCACTCGGGATCAAAGCAACTTGACATCCAACAAACCACTGACACCTTTGCAAGTGCATCTAGCCACTCCTTCATCATGATCCTGAACACCTCTGACCCAACACAATAACCCATTGAACATATAATTTATCCCAACTTCGGATCATACACTTCCAGCAGCTCACCACATGCATACTAATCCCACACCCATTTACTGATCACATGCAATTTTGAAGAGTAGAATGACAATAAGTCTGAGTTGGGCATGTTTCTAACATAAGAACACCCTAAATGAAAACTTTCAATGGAATAATGATTACAATGAAGATCTTAAACATTTCGACCGACTTCCATATGGAATTTTCTCGAGAATCCTATATGCCTTATCAATAATAGTAGCACGTGTCAAATTGATTCTTACACTACACTCATCAATAACATTCACGTTAGAGATAAGCACTTCACCATCCAACATGTTGCATCCCTGACCTCTTCACTGGTTCGATTCTCGAGCACAATAATTCTAGTTTCAACACCATCTCTGTTTATTTTAATCCCCACCATCGCAGACCCCAGACCGTACAAAATCTCTATAATTGATTATAACATTACCACCAAAACCCTTAGCCAACCAGCTCCACCTAGCTCACAACTCCTAATACCCTCCTATCTGCTGACAGGGAATGTGTTAGCTTAGTTCTCTCATCCTAAGGGGCTTGTAGATCTAGGTCTACCTTAGAGCAGCAGATTGGAAAACATGGATCTCACAAGTTTCAATGTCTTGTGATTGTGTTATTAATCAGGCCCTTAGAAAAGGCGTCCCTCCGAAGAAAAAATACATTAACCTAGCTCTAATACCAAATGAAGAAAAATATTCCCATGAGAGACATAATTTAGTTATGGATAGGAATAATAAAAATAACTAGCAACATGTATATTTGCGGAGAGGAATAATAAAAATAACCAACAACGAGAATAGACATTAAACACATAATGCACAAAATATTTTCCCTTGGAAAACCCCAACTCTCGGAAAAAACCTAACTCAATGAAATTTCTGAAATTTCATTAACCTTGGAAAAAACCCTAGCCAACCCAGCCAAGTGAGTCTCTCACTTCCCTGGAATTACATTACAATGAAGTCCTCCTAACCTTTTAAAGGCTACATTACATGGATACCACAGGAAAATTACCATGGTCCCAAAACACCCCTAATGACCCAATCAACTCTAACTATATCCCGAGTCAATTTTACCTAACAAGTGATTATGGTTTGTGTTACCAAGTAAGACCAGGATTGGAAAAAGTTTTAGACATTCTTGGCTTTGTTGATGTAGACCAGGTTGGAGATCTAGATCAAAGAAAATCTACAAGTGGGTATGTGTTTAACCTATTTGAAGGAGAATTCATTTGGACGAGAAAGAGGCAGTCTATAGTGGCACTTTCAACTACAGAAGTTAAATACATGGTAGCCACTCATGCAAGCAAGGAAGCAATTTGGCTGTAAGATTGTGTTCAAGTATGGGGTTGGTACTGCGAGCTATAATGATAGACTGTGACAACCAAAGTGAAATTTTCTTGGAAAAGAAAGTTGTTTATCATTCAAAGACAAAGCACATTAATGTTCAATATCACTTTGTGAGGGATACGGTTGAAGAAAAAAATGAGTTGTTGGTAAAGGTGGACGCTTTGAAGAATGTTGCAGATTCCTTGACGAAGTCTGTGAGCATTGAGAAGTTTTCTTGGTGTAGAGAAACAATGGGTGTTGCAGACCTAGACCAATGACTAAGATCTATTGTGACCCCCTACATGGAAAGAAAACAACTAGTGGTATAATGTTGGATATGTGTTATATTCTTTCCATGACTAGTTCCACACATTGTACATTTTTCCATGTGCAACGGGGGGATCACACGAGGGGGTGGAACCCCACCCCCCACCCTACCCACCCCCTTTCAGGGGGTTTTCAGGGGGGGAAGTAGCCCCCTTGCACGAGGTCTAAGGAAGCACCCTGGATTTTTTTATGTGGATCCAATAATAGTTGGGTGAACCCAAGGATGGGGGGTGGACCCAAGGATGGTGGGTGGACCTACCCATGTATTTGGGCATGATGGTTTTCTATGCATGGTATTTTGTAGATCTGGTCAAGGGAATTATGGTTATGTTCTAATCCAAGGATAGTATATTGGGGTTTATGAATGCTTCGGCATGTATATATATGTATTGTAACATTGAAAGGAATATAATGAAAAATCGATCTAGTAGTCGCAGGTTTTTGGATCTAGGGGAAAATCTCTGTGTATATTTGTTTTATGGTCTTCTCATTTTATATTTTTATTTTTGAAGAATTCATTTACAGGTAATTTCTGTACAGGGTTATAACCTACATGGAGCTAGGTTAGAGGATTGTCACATTACATAAATTCATGGTATTTAACCCATTGTGTTTCAAATCATTTCATTATAAATATCATTATTTTTTAGTGGATAGTATGAGCATGAAAATGTTATTAATTTTAAAGATTATAGTCATAGGCATGTGTAAAGAGATAATTTGGGGGTTTTAGGAATCTACTATTCCTTTGAAAATGATTGAAGGATAGTGACGAACTTTTGAAATTATGCCTTGCTTATTGCAATGATTACTCTCCTTTCCTAGTTTCTTTTTATGATTTCATTGATTATGGTTTAACCATTTGTGTAAAATCATTTGGGGGCATTTTAACATGAGCTTATGCATTGTTAATAATATTTTCTATTTTATGAATATATTAACAGGCTCTTCTAATTGTTATGTAGAAATGTTACTAAAACCCTATGTGTATGGCTCAAGTTAATGTATTGTAGCTCATACTAACAAATTCAACAATGTTTTAAATCCTTAGCAAGATGGACATGATACCATTTCAAAGTTGATTTTTCTTGTATGATTGTTAATGCTATGAATCTACATGCGCAAGCCTCAAATCCCATTATATGTCTTTATTATATTGTAATATTGTTTTCAATGATTAAAAATAAAAATCATCCAAGAGTCACTTGGAATGTGAAAAGTTTTATGATTCGGATGAGCAATGAGGGAATCTAAAAATTCCTCAGAGAAGTGAATTCATTCACGCACTTGCACAAAGAGACCCTCATGCCTCATTTGGATAGATATTTTGGCACTTGAATACTTTAACATAGTTGTAGAATTATAGGCTTTGAGTGCTTTTGCTCTTGGTATATTATAGGCTAAGTGATTGTGATGCTAGGGTTTGTGGTTTAGAGATGATATGAATTGCTTTCATTTCACTATTGGATTCTGAGAGGCTTGTAGTAAATTTTCTTGGATTTATCAACATTTAATGAGAAGCTTTTTACTTCATGCATTGATTCGTGTGCATACTAATGGCATTTGTAATGGCTATCCAATAATTTTGTTGTTTATGCATGTGTGTTTACATATTGGTTACATGTTAATGAACTAATGTCTTGCATGAAGTTGGTATGTTTACTTTGAAAATATTCTCCTTCTTCCATGCAAATACTCGTAATTAATCGTGAACTAATTTGTAGATGGTTTCTAACACTTTCATGCTTGTGTATGTATTAGTTAGTCATTGCTATTTGATTCTTTCTTAAGGTATTCTCCTACTCATTAATATGTTGTTACTTTCTTGTATTGTGTTCTGCAAGCTATCAATTGAAGGTTGATTTCATCCTCATTCTTTAGGAATTTTATGCTTGGTATCACATTTATTTATATACATTTGAAAGCCAAGAATAACACACACACGTGGTGACAGTTAGGCCCAAAAACTAGTTGGGGCTCCTATCCTAAACAGTTTGAGGTCTAATTGGGACATCACACTGGGAATACCCCCTAACTGTTGGCAGTTCATTCTAGCTCGTCAACATAACTGAAGGTTGAAACTGACCCATTGTAACATTGTATTATACTGTAGTTTTGTATAATATAAGCAGGGATTACCACGGGGTTTCCCTACCCTTTATGAAGTTGTGGCATGAATTTTATCACATTGTTTACGGTTTATGGTTGATGTTGATGTTATTATGCACATGATGTTAATGAGGTGAAATGGAAATGTACTTGTGATGTTGAATGCATGTTAATTCTGCAAACATAATAATGCACACACATAATATAAGTATATGTGCTAGAGGCATAGTCTGAAAGTAACTAGTCGTAAGGTGGCCAAGCCATTGCAATGAACCTTGTTGATATTTCATGCCTAGTGGACTTGACCAACTTTAATCGAGTGGACGCCTTGAGCTTGTGACTGTGACATTGAGACATGCTCATCATGCTCATAAGGAAATTCTACTTATGTTGGGTTTATTATTTAATGTCCGGGCTTGATTGTGAGACATTCAACATTACATCTACAAAGAATAACATCAAATGACAAGGGTGTAGAAAATTTTGTATAGACAATGCTCTATTGAAATGATATGTGTCTATCAACTACCATGTATCATGATAGAAAATTCAAGCCATTTGATGAACCTCACCATGGGATATCAAAATCAACCTACCACAAATTATTCTCCTTTAGTGTAAGTAGTGTAATTTGTAATGGTGTGTCCAATGGCATTTAAAACCCCACTTGACCTTGGTGAACATTACGACAAGGAAGTAGATACATGGTGTGCAAGAATTGAACAAGGTTCACTCAACCATAGAAGGAAGATCTAAATATCCCTGGAAAAGAGAAATGTATTGTGTACACCTTTATTGCATTATCAATATCAATTTTGTCCATGGTTGTATTGTATTATGGTAAATATTAAGCATCTTGAACAAATACAATCATTTCGCTTAAATCTTGTTTATTGGATAAGAATGAAGTGATATTCATAGAATAAATAAGATGAAATTATCTTTTTGTATAAAGCTTTACCTTTACCACTACATTGATTAGATGTGAAATTTCTGCTCAAAAACATTTTCTTTGGGTCATTTTTGAGAAATTATGTTATTTGAAATCCATTTACAGATTAGGTATTTAATTACCCATGTACTCATTACTATTTAAGTAGATTAATGCCACGAGCATCATGGTGCCATAAACATGGTAAAAAATAGATTATGTATTAGTATTTATTAGGGAACAAATTAAATATAAAACGTGTATATAAGATTGTTAAACTGATAAATCTGGTTTTATCATACTTTCTTACAAAAAATTTAATTTTATAAAAATCTCAAATTGTTGCCAACCATACTTAAGGCGTGTTCTTTTTTTTTCTTCTTTGTTAGTGGCAAAAGAATCATGGTGGATCTAATTTATTTGGTAGGTTTTTTGAATAAGTGTATGGTTTGTTTTTCAAAAGGTAACAAAGCTCCTCTATTTATATAGGATTGTATGTAGGTTTTAACCATGTACATAAATTACCTGCAAATGAATTCTTCGAACAAAAAAACAAACAATGGTGAGAACAAAAAATAAAATATACACAAATATTTTCCTTTGGATCCCAAAATCGGGACTACAAGATTGATTTTTCATTGTAATCCTTTCAATTTTACAATACATATATATACATGTCGAAGCATTCATAAACCCCAATACATTAACCCTATATTAGAACATAATCGTAGTTCCCTTGAATGAATTTACAAAACATTATGGGTAGAAAACCATCATGCCCAAAACCATGTGAAAAATCCATGCACAAAACCATGGGTAGGTCTGCCCACCATCTTTGGGTCTGCCCTCGTCCTTGGGTCTGTCCAAATATTATTGTTTCTGCATAAAAAAAAATTATCTTGGGGCGTTGCCCCTTCGCAAACCCCTCGACAGAAGGGCCTACCCAACATTCTCCCACTTTATTGTTTCTTTCCACACAGGGGGGCATAAGAGAGATTAGTCGTTAGTTGAGGCCTGGAATTCCTGTTGTTTCTCTACACCAAGAAAAAATCTCAGTGTTCACAAACTTTTTCAATGCATATGCAACATTCTTCAAAGTGTCCACCTTTAACATCAACACCTTTTTTTCCTCAACCATATCCCTCAAAAAGCGATATTGAACATCAATGTGCTTTGTCTTTGAATGATAACCAAAGTTCTTTTCCAAGAAAATTTCACTTTGGCTATCACATTCTATCCTTATAGCTTGTTGTGCCAACTCCATACTTGAACACAATCTCTGCAACCAAACTGCTTCCTTACTTGCATGAGTGGTTGTCATGTATTCTACCTCTGTAGTTGAAAGTGCCATACAGACTATCTCCTACACATCTAACTGACTGCTCCTCCAAATAGGTTAAACACATACCCACTTGTAGATATTGTTGGATCCATATCTCCATCCCAATCTGCATCAACAAATCCATGAATGTGCAAAACTTTGTTCAATCCTGGTCTTCCTTGGTAGCACAAGCCATAATCACTAGTGCCATGAAAATACCTAAAAACTCGCTTCATTGTAGTCTAATGCTCCTTCCTTGGTTTTGACATAAACCTGCTCAATACCCCCAATACATGTGTGATGTTTGGTCTAGTATAGACCATTGCATGCATCAGGCTACCAATTGCACTCACATATGGACCATGGGACATGTCCTCTTCCTCTTCTTGTATCTTGGGGAATTGTTCAACAAACAAATCTATACCTACATGAATAAGAACCTTCACCGATTTATTATCCTACATATTAAACCTCTACAATATTGTCTTGATATACTTCCTTTGCTTTAACTGGAGCTTCCTCTTTGCCTGTTCTCATTTAATTTTTGTTGGGTGTGTGCTATATTCTTTCCACGACTAGCCCCACACACGAATTTGGGGAGTTAGAGGGGGGAGGAAAGTGCCACCTTCATTGCGTCGAGCGCATCAAGGGGGCCATGGATGGGGGTGGATAGCCTCCCCTATTGGGGGGTTTGTAGGGACCTCCCCCCTACACGGGGTCCAAGGCAGTGCCCTGGGAAAAAGTTGACCTTATATTAGGTGGGAGGACCTACCTATGGTTTTGTGCATGGATTTCTCACATGTTTTTTGGCATAATAGTTTTCTGCCTATGGTATTTTGTAGATCCCGTCAAGGGAACCACGGTTATGTTTTAATCCAGCTTTAATTTATTGGGGTTTATGGATGCTTTGGCATGTATATATATGTATTGTAACATTGAAAGGAATCTAATGAAAAATCAATCTGGTAGTCCTAGTTTTGGGATCCAGGGAAAATCTCTATGTATATCTGTTTTATGTTTTATGCTCTTGCCATTGTTTATTTTTTGTTTTTAGAATTTGTATGTAGGTAATTTTTGTACAGGGTTAAAACCTATAGTTTCTATGCCCAAAATATAGTTTGCAGCACCAAAATCCTTCATATCGAATTTGGAGGAAAATTGGGTCTTCAAATCCTAGATAATTTATTTATCATTTCCAACTAGAAACATGTCATCCACATACAATACCAAATAAACAACGTTCTCACTAATTAATTTAAAATACACACAGTGATCTGCTATGCGCCTTGTGAAGCCAAGTCCTCGTATGTATGTATCAAATTTCTGATACCACATCCTTGGTAGTTGTTTTAACCCATACAAAGACTTTTTTAACCTATATACAAGTTATTTCTTACCCTTCTCTGTAAATCCTTTAGGTTGCTTCATATACATCTCTTCTTCCAGATCCCCATGAAGAAATGTTGTCTTCACATCCATGTATTCTACCTCAAAATCAAATGCAACATGAATAGATAAAATTAATCTAATAGAAGCTAACTTGGCAACAAGAGAAAAGATATCACTAAAATCAATTCTTGGCACCTAGGAATAACATTTTGCTACCAATCGAGCTTTGTATTTCTCCACCTTTCCTTCTGCATTCATTTTATTCTTAAACACCCATTTTTTTCCAATAGTTTTCCTTTCAGACAACAACTCCACCAAATCTCAAGCCTCATTTTTTTCCAAAGATGCCATTTCATCAACCATGGACTCTTTCCAGAGTTTGTTATGCTCTGATTCTACTCCCTCCCTAACATTTCTAGGATCATCATTAGTAATAGATAAAGTAAAATTTGAACATAAAGTACATGGATTATACTTTTCTTGTGTCCTTCTCTATCGAATTAATCTTCTCAAAACTAGAGTATGTGGCTCTTCCTCTTCTGATTCCTATTATGTTGTAGATTCAGATTCTTCCTCCTTTCGCTAAAACTCTATCTTCTCAGGTTCCTTTGGTAGGACTTCATGTTTAATAAAAAATTTCACATTTTTAAGGACCACATATTGTTTGTACACAACCTTCTTTGCTTTTGGGTTCCAAAGCTTATAACATTTAAAACCATCCTTATACCCAATAAAGATGCACCTTTCATATTTACTATCCAACTTGGTTCTTTTCTCCTTTTGAACATGTACATATGCATCATAACCAAATACTCTCATATGTGAAAGAGAGGGTTTCTTACCAATCCATACCTCATGTGGAGTCTTATCCTCCAACGCTGATGAAGATGATCTGTTAACCAAGTAACCTACAACTACCTTTGCTCATAATTCTTGTCCTAACTCGGCACCATTAAGCATGCTTCTTTCCTTTTCCATCAATGTCCTGTTCATTCTTTCTGCAACTCCATTTTTCTAAGGTGTGTATGGAGTAGTATTTTTTTGTGTTATACCACACTTCTTACAGAACTCTTCAAAATACTTCTTGCAAAACTCTCTAGTATTATCTGTCCTCAACACCTTGATCTTCTTCTCTCCTTGATTTTCCACCAGAGCGTTAAATTTGTTAAACCTGTCAAAGACTTCATATTTCTTCCTGAGAAAATATATCCATTTATTCCTTGAGAAGTCATCTATAAATGAGATATAGTACATAGTCTTACCCAGTGGTGAAACCAACACAGGTCCAAACACATCACTATGCACAAGCTCTAATATCCATTTCACCCTCTTAGCACTGGAGGGGAAACTCACCCGATTCTACTTCCCATATACACAATGTTCATAGAAATCGAAATCCAGAGAGAAATTATACATACATTCTACCATACCATTACCATGTAGTATTCGAAGGCACTTCTCTCTAATATGTCCAAGCCTTTAATACCATAGCATGATATTTTCTCCAAATACCACTAGGTTTTCTGCTCCACTTTCATGAACCATAGAATTGTTGCACCCACCAATAATGGTCCTACCCAGAATCTTGTACAGAGTTCCAATCCAAAATCCCCGCATCAACACTAGTGCTCCCCGAATCATCTTACAAGTATCTTTGTTGAACACTAGTTTTACACCTACATCATCTATCTTTCTTATAGAAATCAAATTTATGTCCAATGCAGGAATATGCAGAACACTAGGAAGTGTTATAATCCTTCCACCTTGCAACTTCAACTTGACTTTTCCACATCTGATGATTTTCACCTTCATGTCATCCTCTAAGAGGACACCAACACAAGTGTATTTCTCATTCTTGCAGAACCACTCCTTATGGGGAGTGAAGTGAAAGGATGCACCAGAGTCAATCAACCAGGCCTCATGATCTACATGTGTACTTGAAAAAGAAGCTAAGTACACATCCCCACCTTCATCTGAGGTGGTTTTTTTCCTCTACGGAAGGAGCATCATCAGATCCATTTCCTTTCTCATGAGATTTAAAATTACAATCCTTTTTGTAGTGCCCTTCCTTTCTGCATTTCTAGCAAACCTTTATAGGTTTTCCTGAAGATTTAGATCTCCCACTCGATGAATTATTTTTGTTTCTGTTCTGGGAGTGTCCTCATACAGACAAGCCATCTCCATCCTGACTCTCCATATTTTTATATCTCATCTCATCCGAAAACAAGGATGAGACTATTTAATCAAACTTCAAGGTAGTTGTATCGCTACCTATAGAAACAACCAGACTATTCCATGAATCTGGTAGAGAACACAACAAATTGACGCACTTATCTTCATTTGAAATTTGAATATCAACATATAACAACTGGGTTATGACAATATTAAAGGCATTCATATGCTCTATTACTGAATCTCCATATTTCATTCTCAGGTTGTACAAATTTTTAAGCAGGAATAGGTTTTTCACTAGAGACTTAGATTGGTACAACTTCCCTAGATTTTCCCACAAAGCCTTCATCGTATCTTCCATCGATACATTCAACAATATTGAATGTTAGATACACAACCGTATTGTTATCCTTTCCTTTCGATCCAACTTTTCCTAGTCATATGCTGACATTGTCGTTGGTTTAGTACTTGGATCGCAACCCACTGATCCTTATCCACTAACAGATCCTCCATCTTGAGCTTCCACAATTTAAAACTTTGACCATTAAATTTCTCGATCTCTATCTTTCCACTGTTCGCCATCTTCTTTCACCGCAAGAATCGATCCCATTGATCTCCCTCTAAACTGAGTGTACCATAGGCCCAAGAAAAACCCCTCAGCAGCAAAAGCATCCCTTTAAAGCTTAAACTGCTCTAATACCAAATATATGTTTTTAACCTTGTACAAAAAACTTGCAAAACAGTTCTTCAAACAGAAAAATAAACATTGGCAAGAAAAAAAAGAAAATATACACAAATATTTTACCCTGGATCCTCAAACTGGAACTTCTAGATTGATTTTTCATTATATTTCTTTCAATGTTATAATACATATATATACATGTTGAAGCTTTGATAAACCCCAATCCATTAACCCTGGATTAGAACATAATCGTAGTTCCCTTGACTAGATCTAAAAAATACTATGGGTAGAAAACCTTCATGCCCAAAACTATGTGAAAAACCCATGCACAAAACCATGGGTAGGTCCACCCACCATGGAAGTAATATAACACACACCCAACATTGTAAACAATAAACTAGTAAATTATTGTTGAGTGTATGTCGATTACAGATTTAGGGAATATCCTAAAATCTAACAATGAGTTGAGAGGTCAAACAATTTACCTCTCTCATGGTCATCATATTCTGGAATCTATAATAAACATAAGGATGTCTATAAATGCTACTTCTATACCAATCATAATTGTTTCCACGATTTCCTCACCATAGGTTCTCCTACTGAAATTGACTTCATTCAATAACAATATTTCCTAAGATGAAGCACATATTTCTAATAGTATTGCTTTGTGGGATTATTCTTTACAGCGGCCTAGAAGTTTGAAATTTGATGTTAGTGTGGGAAACATTGCCTACATAAATAAGTTGTAGACTATATATTAGACATTTTGGAAGTTATTTTGGCTTATTTTCCAGTCTAATTTGTTTAGAATCCTGGAGGGATTTGTTGGAATCACAAGTTTGAGTTGTGAAATCTCCACAACTAAAGTGATTTATGGATATTTTAGGGTGTTGAGTCCATATATCTTATCAAAAACCCATTTTAAACAACACAAATCAAGATCTAACCAAAAACGAAATCACCGAGATTCCAGCAAAAAACTCTGAAACATATAATAGTTAGACAACACCCATAAATAACTTACTTGGGACAGCTTTTCCTTCCATGATATATTTTTCATGATTATTCTCCCCCCTTCTTCATAGTTTGGTAGCTTGTATCTCTTCATGCACAAAATGTTTTGACTCAATGGTTAATTCATTTCATGTTATTTCTTGACAAAGTTTAAAATCATTGTGTGTTTAATATATAATTGGCATATCTATATCAATAGTTGATTGTAGATGCTTAAAAAAAAATTAATTGCAAAGATATTTTTTATTGCCAACTAAACATCTCTCATTAATGGTATGGGTATTTATAATGTGGTACCTTTCCCAGCATAGAGTAGGTAGAAATTTATGTTTGTATCAGTTTTTTTTTAAAATCCCCTAATATCATTGGAGATCCGACGAAATACATAAACGCATCGCATATTTGACGGGTTCATTGGATATCTAACACCTTATTACGTCGGATACCCGGTGTGTCTGTGACCTTCATTGTATTTCCAACATTTAACTAGGTCAACCATAACAATGTCATAATACCAACGTTGAATGAGGTCAATAATTTTGACCGTTGTACAATGTCTCTCCATAATCTACTAACATCGAAATCCAACGAAAAAATTATATATAGAGGACTTTTTTTATAATAAATAATGTATTAATTGCATTACAAACAGTTAAATTAGGTTGATTTTTATAAATAATCAATATTGAAAGTTTGGTAAGGAAAATGGGTGATGGAAAATGTTATTACCCTTGTAAGAAATACAAGGGCTACAATAGGAGGAGACTTTTAATAAAAATAACTAAACATCATTGTAGATAATTTGGACACCTTGAAGGCAGACATGAATATTGTCCCTTGGTAAGTTATTCATTATATGTCTTTAGATTGAATTTTGTTTTGTATATTAGGGGTTTATGGTTTAAGGGGTTAGATTGGCCAAGGGTTTAATAACTTAGGGGATTAAGGGGTGAAGGGTTAGGGGTTAGGATTTAAGGACTTAAGGGTTAGGGGTTTCAAGGCTTAATTAGGAGGAATGGGGTTAAGGAGTTAAGGATTAGGGAAATAAGACCTAAGGGGTTAGGAATTAAAGTGTTAGGGGTTAACGATTTAGAGGTTACCTAGGGGTGGGTTATATATCTATATATATATATATATATATATATATAATCTATATATATAATATATATATAAATATCTAGAAATATATAATTATATATATATATATATATATATTATATTAAACTTAATAATTTATTTCAAAAAAGTATTATACACATTTTCTTTAAAATAATAAAATATTATTTTAATTAAAAAATTATCTCCTTTCCAAATTTTTATATGTGTGTGGTTATTTTTTTTAATTTTAGCAAAATTTTGGCATATACCATATTGTGTGTATTTTAAAAAATTAAAAATTTATTGTTTTTTTTTTGACTTTTTATTAATTTTTGAAAAATATCACCAAAAAATTACATAAATTGTATATAAATTACATCTTTAAAAAACTCAAAATATTCAACTTGTAAAAATCCAGCTCAAATTATAGTTAGGATTAGTAGTGTTATAGGTTAAGGGGTTATGGGTTAATAGGTTGGGGTTTAACTTAGGTTTAGGGGGTTTAGGGCCTAGGGGATTTAGAAGTTAATGGGGTTTTAGGGAGTAGGGGTTATGGGTTTATGGTTTGAGAGGTTATGGGTTTATGGTTTGAGGTTACGGATTAAGATGTTAGTTGATGGATAAGTGGTTAATAGTTTAGGGGCTTAAGGTGTAAGGGGTTATTGGTTAAAGGTTTAGGGCTGAATGGTTTAGGTGTTAAGGGTTAAGGGATTACGGTTTGTGGGTTTAAGGGCTTAATTAGGGTGAATGGGGTTATGGTGTTAAGTATTAGGGGGATAGGGTATAAGGGGTTAGGGTTTAGGCCGGATTAAAAGGTTAAGGTCGATTAATGGTTTATTAGATATTAGGGGTGGAAAATGGCTAGAAATTAGAGGGATATTTTCCATCAACTTAAAAGCCTGCATGGTCACCAAGTGAAACAAGGAATAATATGACATAATGATGAAGGTGAAATAATAATAAATTTTTTTTTGTGACTATATATCTCACAAAGTGTCTATCTTTCTACATGTTAAGGAAAGCAACATTTTTCCTAATTTGTTTCAACATATTCCATAAACATCTTGATATATTACACAAGGTTCATCATTGATTTGTTGTTTTTGTTTCTCACTCTCACCTAAGATGATTTCTCCATCTAGACTATCGACTCCTAAGTACCCCTAATCCTTGGATGGACAATAACCTCTTAACCCCTAATGTGTTAACCCCTAATCGCTTAGCTCTGAACCCCCTATAAATTAAGTCACGGTCTCCAATTAGTTGGGTTGAGGAAATTCCATCCACACAAAACTTGTGGTCCCCAAGTGAAATAAAAAAATAATATGACATGTGAAATAAGAATAGGTTGTTTTTGCTAGTTGTGAGTATATATCTCACAAAGTGTCTCTCTTTCTACATGTCAATAAATTTATCAAGTTTCCTATATTTTTTAACATAGTCATAAAAATATTGATAAATTTCTCAAGCTTCATCATTGATTTTGTCTTCATTTCTCACTCTCACCTAAAGTTTGTTTTTATTTGTCTTTGTTTTCCTATATTATATTTTTAAATGTTTGTATCATTTTAATAATTTTTATACACTAATATTACTTGATTGTTTGTAATTATAAAGAAACGTCACCTGAGGGCACTAGCCATGGATCAGGACAATGTGGTCATTGTACAAGTGCTTGTTTAGGAACATGGAGAAAATATTTAAGATCAAGTTAATGACCATATGGAAGAAGATGACGATGCTAATAACACATTTGAAGAAGAGTGGACAAATATATTGATCTAAAAGACATATAATAATGTTGTAATGGGTGATGATGGCGACCAGTTAGATGGTGTTTTTTATAGACCTACAATTAAGAAGGAAACAAAACCTCTTTATGAAGGCTCCAAAATAAGTATTCTCATGAATGGTTTGTTACACACTTGTGTCACACAACTCCTAGAGTATGTAATATATTTTGTGACATTTAGTACATGATGATAAATGTTTTTTGTTTTCCTCTAATTTTTTTGTTAGTTGATCATCTGTAGGACGGAGTTCCCCGGTTGTTGGGCTTTGGTATATAGGTCCGATGCATTTCATTGAACTTGAAGGACTTAATAAGGAGAGTAATTTTGATGCAATATGTACGATTAGTATTCTATACATGATGCAGTACTAATTTTTTAATTATATTGTATATTGTTATGTGAATTTATGTTACCATTGTCAAATTTTTTACCTTGCACATCCCGAGATTTACATGCCATTATGAAAAATAATGGAATAGAGTGTCAAGTTATTCATGCATGTCCTAATGATCATATTTTGTATTATGGAGAATGTGTGTTGAAAGAAGAATGCATGAAATGTCAAATTAGTAGATATAGAACTGACCAAGCAACAAAAATTGTGTCTCACAAGTTTCTTCGTTATATTCCCATAATTCCACATTTGCAGAAATTATTCAGGTGCAAAAGCATAGCACAGTTTATGGATTACCATGCAAAGAATAGAAGTAAAAATGGTGTTCTTTGAATGCCTACAAATGGGTCTAGATTTAAGAATATAGAGGAAATATGTTCACATTTTTAAGATGAGCCTCATAAGCTTAGGATTTAATTGGCAGTTGATGGTGTCAATCCATATGGGAAGATTAGATCTACTTACACAATGTAGCCTATTTTTGTTATCAACAATAACATTCCTCCATGGATGTCAATAAAGAGGAAGCACATAATTTTGACAATGATTGTTCCAATTCTTTGCCGAGAATATCTTTTTCAACGTGGTAACACCACATTTGTGTGTTTGTTTCAAGTATATGTCTTATATGCTTGATATTTTTTTTATTTTCCCATATATGTAGTAATTATGTACTATATGTTCAATCTATTAGGTAAGTAACAAGTCTCAAATATATGAATGTATATGTCGAGCCTCTTATCGACGAGTTACTAGAGTTATGGAAGGGCATCAATATGTATGATATCTCTAGACTAGTGTTAAATTTTCAAGGATCTCCTAAACCGATAATTACTCATATTGATTTTTTAATTTGATATATATTTAATTCACTTTCATCATAAAATAATTACACAAAATGCTAGTAGGATCATAAAGAGACAACCAAATAAGAGACACAAGAGTTTACACTAGGAAACTCCATGTGGGAGAAATACCCAACAACCTTTTATTAGATAAATCATTAAGTTTAATAAAGGTACATAAATTAAAACATAAATTCAAATGAATCTGCTGGTCACACCTGATCATACTTCCCTTTGGAAAAATAAATCTATTTTCCAAATAATTCAACCTAGTATGATCATAATTTAGTCATATATCTACCTAAAAATTCATCTTTGTTAAACAGACATGGTGAACAAGAAACAAATGGAAAGATAAAACATGCAATGCTGTTTTATTAACAATTTGATATACATTTATAGTACATTTGGTGACCATTGGGATTCAGATCCCAAGGTCTCTTGGACTGCTTTGTCCATTCGGCTTCCATGCTAACCCTTTAGGATTAGGTGTCC